>JAMKCH010006146.1:0-34157 GCA_023653785.1 Ophioderma brevispina
ACCTTATTAAAGTTAGAATTATGGGGTAAAAACTGTTTAAAAATGGTTAAAAAAGTCAATTTGGGGTTTGTACCGGGGTCAAAATTAAAAGTTGGTCCAATTTTTGTAAAATGTGGTTTCTCAAATTGTTGGTTTAGCTCATAGATGAAATATAGGAATAGTTTTATATTTACTTGTTTGGTATTAACCAAAATGGCGAAAACTAATAAAGTCACAGCTATGGCAGCTATTGGATTTATTGACCTTGACCTATTTGTTGGATAACGTGAAAACTAAGCCATAACAGTTAAGCAAACTATTCCTATTACTCCTTTAAGACTAGGGAGGAGGGAAACAATTTGCACCACATATGACTGATCAAAGCAACTTTTAACTTGTGATTCCAATGTACACACCAAAAATTGACTGTTTCACCATTTTTACGTTTTTACACATAACTCCGCCATAGATGTGTTATAACTATACTTTTTGGATCCTTGTGGACCCAGACAAAACACCATGGTGGGCTTTTTAAACACATTCAGAAATTTGTAAATTTGTGACCCTGATAACTTCAAACCCAAGCTGGGGGCCTAGGGGGGTTGGCAAAGTGCTCCATCAATTTTATGGATATATCATGCCTAACCCCAGTACTTGTGGGTGGCCCAAAAAATCACAATTTATCCGGAAGCGCACTACTCTTACATTGACAGTTCCCTGTAGTTGCACTATTAATATGGTTCTCACACAAATCTAGGGTAAAAAAGCCACCTCATTATTCAACTATTGTAACATGAATATGCCAACATTAAACAAGGAGATTTGAGCATCCGATATTGGTTTATGTCCATAAAATAATTTCCAATAATTAGACACTTCAATAGAGATTTCTGTACAGTGTAATTATGCACAGAAATGTCTTAAAAGAGGAAAAGGGTGTGATTTTGATTTGTTATATTTCAATGTAAAACATAGGCTGAATTTGTATGCTCCTATACGCAATTAGAAATTCACCAATTTGTACCAAAGAAACCTTTTCTCAGCGTATCCTTTCAGATGGGTATATTTTTGGTCGAAAGCTTTACATTCAGGGCAAAAATCAGAACTTTCGATTTTTTAGGGAAACCTATTGTGAATCTTCGTTGCACCCTTTAAAATGAATTCTAAATCATCATGGATGACAACAAATATTTTGCGGGAACCATTTTATGTTCAAATTTCTTTAGTTTTTTATCATCTCTTTCTTTCATAAAAATTGACTATTTGAATTAAGAATTGGGGTAAAGTTTAAATGATAAGTTGCTAATTGTATTTCAATTCAAAAGAAAAATTTAAGTTTGAAATTAAGAAATGAGAATACTTAGTTCTCCAGGTAAACAAGGAGTATTTTATTATCTTTCCCTGGAGATGCACAGCGCATGAGGTGTTGGAAAAAAATTACCGTCTGATGCTATCTGTTAGGAAAGAAGGACACACCTTCAAACTTAACCCTCTATACCTTAGATGATATCTATCGCTCCTCTACAAACCCTGCCTTGATTACTTAGTCTGGTAAGGAGCCGTCGTGCAGCATGTTGTAATACGAAGGTCACCCTGTTCGAAAATCCGGCCAAGCGCACATGGGTTGTTTTTTTTCAACACTATGTGCATGGCCATCTCCAAGGAAAGATTAATAATATACAAACACTTAATTTTGCCAAAATGTCCGTTACAACTTGTGGCATTCAACATGACAAAATAATTTCTCATTAATATGCATAATCCCATCATCAAACAATAGCATTGGCCTGACCATGGGCTATCACTTCACCAAATTGGATGAAGACCAGTAATTGAATGAAGGTGTTACAGCATATTCGATGCAAATAAGCTTATGATAATACTATTAGCATGCAGGAATTATGTCACTGTCACTAAACTTGTTCTACCATATATTCTCTAATAAACACTTCGGTGGCATTGCATTTTCAAAGTCCAGCCTGGTATCCACGGGCGGATTCACTCACGTGGTTGGTAGCCTATACGTGCAGTACACCATGTACTACCGAGACAAGCTAATGCCACAGTACCACAGGGTAATTGCGAGGCGTAGTTTGAAAGATAGGGCTTCCAAGTACACAGTTATTAGGATAATTACAGTAATGTGGCTACTCTACAGTAACTACCCCAATGGCTACCCTGTAGTGCCCACTAGGTGGAGAGAAGGTGGGATGTTGAGAGGACAGTTACCGAAGTAGACACGCAGCTACCACGTGCTACCCCGCGTGATTACCGCGCGCCATTTTGAGAGTGGATAAAAATTTCATGAAATGAGGGCGCTATACACTTGGGCTCCATTTAGAATTTGAACGTGTTTTGGAAAATCATTACGAAAGTCAAATCGGGACATCATCAAAAAACCCCTATATCTTGACATGTAATAAAAATGCAATATATGCCAAAAAATATCAAAAAACAAAATTGGCCATGAGAATACCGAGCGCGCCGAGACGGTTGTAACCACGCAGCTACTCAACGGACGGTTGTGAGACAGCCGCTGTGTGTACACTATCCGTCTGTGCAGCCAAAAATACACAGAATCCTGGCCGGCGAGTATTCTAGTGGGTAGGTAATCATGTCTAATCGGTGTAGCTGTGTGGTAACTGGAATGAAGAAATTGGCCGTGTCTGTCCTAAGGACACACTTTTCCTGCGGTTCAAGGTTTTTCCCTCAGTGATGTGCATATATCACATGGGATTAGTGAGGCCAAAAGGTACCGCCAAAAGAAATACAAGCAAATAAGTCAACACTACTATGTAAGTAAAATTTGGCCTATGTATTTGGCCCCCAATAGAAATAGTTAAGAACATCGTCATTTGATAAGGAGCATACACGCACGAAAGTTGCCGGGAGTATTACCGCTATAAAATGCACGCTTACACAAAAAATGATAAAAAAGATTAAGGTTTTTACAAAATCTACACATCAGAATCAACGTGATATAATTTAGCAGGTGTGGTTGTAATGTGGATGTGGACAATTTGTTGAGTTTCAGGTCGATTTCGTATTTTTTGGTTCAGTCATGACACGCATGTGTGGTTTTACATTATTTTTGCAATTGGTGTTCCATGAAAAACATAGGGAGTCTATTTGAGGGGAGCGTTATTAGCCGAAATATACGGTATATGAAGAATTTGTTAAAATTTCTTCCACCGGTGCATGCAGTGGGTACACCGGGGCAGTGTCCTGAAGGTCACTGGTTTTAGTGTTTTTTCAAGCTGCGGAAGAGATTCAGGAGCCAAAAAAATATTTCAGGGACTTTTCTGGCAAGTATTTCAAGATTTATTTGAAATTTCAGAATCAGGATATCCCTATTTTTTTTTTTTTTCACTTGGAAAGTTCGAAATAGGGAGTTCCTATTAAAACAAGAAGGTTGGAGGTATGCATTTGTAGGTATGTTTAGGAAACCTATATCTTGTTACATATGTAAAATCTTATGTGTTATCTTTGTAATTTCTGATATAGCCGCAAATCACTGATAGTGCCTATAAATAATGACAATTGTCTGTCTAAATACATTTATATTTGTGGTATTATTAAAAACAGTTTGCTCAGTATCCATATTAATACTTTAGGTCTTCTTTATGTGCATGAATAGGGAAGTGTTTAAAATTTTTGCATAAATAGGAGGTAAACTTAATGAAAAGTCATTTAAAATGATTTTTTTAATATAATTTAAGAATGATCATTGGACTCACTTTAGTTTTGAGTGAAGGTGATAGTAGAACTCATCAGTCATCTCTTATTACCATCACCCAGTGAATACGTCATCTTATTGAATCGGTAATTTATCGTACCTGTTAACAATTCTGTACTGTCCATTTTAGACGTAGTGAAGGTGATAGTTAGAACTCATCAGTATCTCTTATTACCTCACCCAAGTGAATTTCATCTTATTGAATCGGTAATTTATCGTTACCTGTTAACCTTCTGTACTGTCCATTTTAGACTTAGTTCCTTTGAACATGGAAAACAAGATAGGATATTAGGAATCAATATATATCAATTTCGAAAATTAGCGAATGTGACGTGGTCTAAATTCTCTCAGGTGTTTTGCTAAAATATACGGTAATCATTGTATGAGATGTAACAGTGTAATGGCAGATAGTAATTTTTGCTTGTATACTTCTCGGATCCTGGGATGTACTATTCTGAACCTACACCACAGTGAACAATTGTATGCAGTTGTCATAGCGACTGAACAAAAACAAAACTTGCGGTGTCTGTTTGTCAACTTAGAGATGAGAAATTGTTTACAAGTCATACCAGGAATAATCGCAAAAGACTTCACTGACTTTCTTTAACCAGTGAACTACACATGTTTACGAAACCTTTAGTCCTGAATTATCAAATTGTGCCATTTAAAAAAATATTTGGCACAAATATTACTGGTATCAGTAAACTATCTACAGTAGGAAATTATTGCGGAAACACTGAAGTAAACTATTACAGGTTCTTGAGTTCAGCCAGTTAAAATGGAGTGGGCACAACTTGCTAATCAGAGCAACACTGATTCCAGTGGTCAAATGAATTTCACACCCACAAATGGCAAATCCTACCCTCATAACCAAACAGCATGTTCAGATCACCAGGGTATATATTATAACTTCACATTGTACCCCGATGAAGCCCTTGCCTTCTGGTTCTTCACACCATTTCAAGGAGTGATCATCACCTGGATTTTTCCATTAGTGTCTGCTTTTGGACTCCTTGGAAACGTGACTTTCTTGCTTCTTATTTTATGCAGCAAGCACATGAGAACAATAACAAACTTTTATTTAGCTAATCTAGCTGTAGCAGATGTGATGTTCATTGCATTATCGGCTGGTGATGCATTTTGGCGTTATGCATTAGGTTGTACTTCTTGTGATTTCGTGCCGCTCGAAGTTTACCTTTCCGGTTCTATATTAGGTCACCTCACCTACTATGCCTCCATTTGCCTCATCACTTTAGTGAGCTACGACAGATTTTTGGCTGTCTGTCACCCACTGACATCGCGTGTGACAAAAACCGCAAAACGTGCACTATTGTGGGTTGCATTCACATGGATATTTGCTCTTATCTGCGCTTCATCTTTTGCTATCCTTTTAGGAAACCCGACGCAATTCTGTATTGATTGGCCCCAGAAAGCCAAGTATGAATCTTTACCAAATGTTGTCAATCTATTGCTGCTGCCAGATGAAAAACATTTTGTTCCTTCTGCAGCACTCGAATTAATACCCTTCATTTTGGCGTTTACCTTGACAGCTTACTTCTACATCCGAATTGTACGATGTCTCGGTCGTCGCACTGCTACCAGAGAGGACCAGCAGCAGAATAACTTACAGACCCAAAAACGAATCCTGCGCATGCTAATTGTCAATTCGCTTGTGTTTTTCTTGTGTCTGGCACCACACAATGGATTTAACTTGGCATATTATGTTTTATTAGTGTCTGGGATAAACATTAGTTCGGTAACTTGGATTGGAAACATCTACTGGCTTTGCAGATGCTCAACACTCCTGAACTCTGCCATCAATCCATACATATATGGCATTGCCAACAAAAGTTACCGCATGACTCTCTATCGCAAGCTCACAAGGGGCTGCATGCAAACTCATGAGACTCGCCTGTAATGGTAGTAGTCAACATGACTAGCAGAGTAGCAGAGCTACAAAGTTGACAAATAATGCAAGTTAAAACTTACTAGATCAAAGGCAGGTGACATATGCCTAACAGGGTTAAAGGTCACATAAGGATCATTAGAGGTCAAAATGTGTGCATGCCAGACCGAGTATGAAGCTAATAGGTCAATATGTATAAGAGTAAGCAAGACATGAACTTGTTTCACAAGCCGTAAGGAAAGTAAGACAAATTTTACATAGCATTCAAGGGAATTAAGAGTGGAAGACACAAAAATGCATTTGACCTTTGACCTACAGCCTTTGACCTTCAAATAATCTACAGATCTGTGACTCAAACCAGTATCACCTACTAAGGTCCTTGGGAGTAATACTTATGCAAAATCCTATCATTAAACTATACAGCATCAGGACTGACCATGGGCTATCACTCCACCCAATTAGATGATGACCAGTAATTGAATGAAGGATTTTAAGTATATTATATGCAAATGAACTAATTATAATACTCATTAGTATGCATGAATTCTGTCACTAAACTGTAAAGCACCTTGTTCTAGATGAAGTAGGCCTATTGCATCTAGGAAGTCAATCACACATAGTTGGGTCATTTGGAGCAATTCCATGACCGTTGAGATCAGAGCATCATTTCTCAGTGTTTTTGTCTTCTATGAAGGTTAATGAACAAATTTAGCGGGGGTGCCCCTCGTGAAAGTGTGGGCGGAATCCAGGAGGGGGAAATTTCATAATACAAGGGTCAAAAATGAAAAATGCTTGGACTGCTGTAAAAAGGTAACCAAAGTGTTTGTCTTAAAAACAGAGCGACTGTTAACTAACAGTCGCTCTGTAATTATGTAATTATGGCCATGTGTCATGAACTCGCCCCCTTTTGCGTTACATGCCTTATTATTCAATGTATGTCACCAATTGATGTTCAAACTCAGATATTTCACTTGAACTTCACTGAAATGTAACAAAAGTATATATATTTGGAAAGCCAAAGCTGTAAGGAATCTAATATGTGCATCGCATCTCATTATATAGGGTGACCTTGAAAATATACAGGGTGAAACATTTATTTTTTGATCAAAATGCACAATAACTTCTGCAATGCAAATTTTTCAGGTGTCATTAGAAATCTTCTTATTACTCACATAATTTGGTGCAAGAACAGACATGACAGATATATGCTAACAGAGTGTGGGTAAAGTATTACATTTTATTTATTTACAGCGTTTTTAAGGTTTAGGGTGTTCCAAAAAACAAATCTTGTTGTTTCCAATTAAAATCACTTTTGATTTAAAAAAAAAATTAGCTCTACCCTCTACACAAATATAGACTGCATAATTTTTGAATTCCTCATCAAATTTCCTTTCAGAATATGTATACATTGACCTTGATAGGGTTAGTAATTAAAAAGTTACAGCAAAAATTGTGTTTGCTAATTGCTGTTCTTCAGCAATGTTTTGTATGCGTTTTCCTATATCTTACATTGTGAGATATAGGAAAACGTGCATTACTCAGATACAAAATGGGCCATAAGTTCCATAACCACACACACTGTTTAATCAAAATGTTAAGTGGTATGTGTTAGCTTTCATTTAATACCAAATTTATAGCAATACACCCAGATTTGACGAAAAAATTAACATTTCAGCAAAAATGTTACTACTAAATTAACAAATTCCCATAGTTTCTATAGGCGGCGCCGCTTCCGGTGGCGCCGCTTCCAGCACCACCCCTTGGCTTCCAACTTTAAATAGCTGTATCTGTACCTCACTATAAGCTAGACCAATGAAACTTTGCAGGCATATAGCATATTAATACAGCTTTAAAATGACACTAAATTTGTTGGGATAGCTTGTGTTGTTTTTGAAAAATAAAATCAAAACAACAGCATGAAACCAAGAAACGTAACAGCACCACCCTTTTTGGATGGCGAGTTCAAAACGCGTGACATTATATATCTCTAGACCTTTTTGTTTTCATCATTATCCATTGTGCTTCTTTTGTTCAACTGTCCATTATAGTTACGAAACCGTTATTTAAACCTATGAATATTCATCAGACCGTTATTTTTTTCCAAAAGTGGTCTCTGGATACCTTTGGAGAAAAATAACGGTCTGATGAATATTCATGGTTAAACAATAAAGGACAATTGAACAAAGGAAAATTCTAGAAACACCTCCACCTCAGGTGGTACAAATGAAAGAAATAAACAATAGTGAAAGAAGTGATAACTCAATGGCAGTGGCGTAACAGGCGCGGAGCAGGGGGGGGCAGGTTGCCCCCCCCCACCCCCCCCCGACGACTTTGGCCGGGAAAAAATTTGCAAAAATCATGCTAAATCAGCCATTTTTTAGCCCTCTGACCGGGAAAAATTGGCCTTTTGACCCCCCTGAGAGGGAAAATTTCCCAAGACTGGGAAATTTGCCCCCTCAGAGCGGGCAAGCCCGTTACGCCACTGCTCAATGGAAAAGCTTATTGTGAACATCGGATTACCATCTACTAACTTATCCGTCGATTACGATTCAGCCGAAGTAGTGCTTGTAAGTCATGCAAATTTCTTCACTATTTTGAAGGGACCATCAAATTTTTTTTTTATTGTTGAAATGAACAATGAAAGAACTAGTGACTCAATATAAAAGCTTATTGTGATTGTCAGATTACCATCTGCTTGTTGGCTAATATACCAACTATGAGTCAGCCAAGATAGTGATTTAAATTCATGGAAATCTTTTCTATTCTATTTAAAAGGACGATTTAAACATTTTGCTTAAAACAATTGCTACCCGTAATGCCAGATCACTGAATATAGGATTTTAAAATAATAATAAAAAAGACTGAGGGAAGGTGTAAACAAGAGAAGGGAATTTCTGTCTGTTTTTATATAAGCGCAATTGAGTGCTTGTGATAGAAATAAGAAATAGCCCATGCAAGAATGCCTCAGATAGGTTATCTTCTCAGCAAAAACTTTTTGAGCACTAACCTGCATTGACCAACTTTTCGTAGTTATACTGCGGATAACTCTGTATCAAGATATCAAATTTGTGGTGTCAGAATCCGGGGCCAGATATACTTGTGAAAGGGTTATTGAACTGTACCTACTTAAATATCCAAACCTGCCAACTAAATAACCATTAGATATGGATTAACCAGTCAATAGGATAATCTTCTCAACAGGTGGGGCCATTTCTAATTCAGATCAGGCTTTCCCACTTCAATAGGATTATCTCTTCAGAAGAGTAAATCTATTATCAACTGGAGCTTGGTGTTAGACTCCTGCACAAGTAAACATAACAGGACAGTTGTGTTTTTAATTAAGAAAAACATAATGCTACTTCAAGATATTTAAATAAAAACAAAACATTCTCAACTGTATTGAATAATTATAAAAAATCATATTTAGTTCTTGTCTCGACGTATATGTAAGATAAAGAATTCAAAACACACCGTTAAGAAAAAATAATGACATTTTGAAAGGTCTGGCTTGCCTGTTGGGAGTTTAACAGGCTCACCAGACCGTATCAAAACACCATTATTTATCATAACGGTGTGCTTCTCATCCTTTATCTATTACATCAAGGCAAGGGTTGCCTTCTAACGTTAATCACAAAGTTGTTCTATAATCATCAAGTGTTGCCTCTAGTGGAGTCAATCACAAAGTTCCTCTAAAATCATGTTTTGCCTCTACTTAGTAGTCGATCATGTAGTAGCTCTATTGCCATTTGAAGTTGTGCCTCTACACTACAGTCAATCAAACAGATCTTCTATAATCAAGTTTTGCCTGTACTAGAAAGTGAATCACACAGTTCCTCTATTATCAGTAAAGTAATGGGGGTGGGGCCAGGTATATGCTTGTATATGCTGTAAAAATGTGCACTTTTTTGCCTGTACATGAGTATACGCAAAAAAATAGTAATTAGGCTAAATGCACGTATATGTGAAAAATAATAATTAGGGTATACGCGGGTAGTCTCTGTGTGTAAATCACCCTTTAAGGTTATACACCACTAACCTGGCTGCCGTAAGGATCAAAAATCTTGGGTGGACTACTTTCTTGCATGGCATCTGGAAAAAGTGCTTTAAAATGTCTGAAAATGCACTAGTTATATTAAGAAAGTGATGAAATTTCATGATTGACATGATAGACTGGTATGTTTTCTCAAACTAAGCGGCATTTGGACAGTGATTTTGAGGAAAATTACTCCGCGGTCATCAATTTTACATCGATTTGCAAATTACTAGCTTTGGCGACTATAGAGAATCTTGGGTTGCCGGTCTGACATCGGGCAAGTTTGGTGATTCGTAACTAAAAATTTCTCTGGTCATCATTTTTTTTTTTTTTTTTTTTTAGGGTTATTGAACTGTACCTACTTAAATAGCCAAACCTGCCAACTAAATAACCATTAGACACGGATTAACCACTCAATAGGATAATCTTCTCAACAGGTGGGGCCATTTCTAATTCAGATCAGGCTTTCCCACTTCAATAGGATTATCTCTTCAGAAGAGTAAATCTATTATCAACTGGAGCTTGGTGTTAGACTCCTGCACAAGTAAACATAACAGGACTGTTGTGTTTTTAATTAAGAAAAACATAATGCTACTTCAAGATATTTAAATAAAAACAAAACATTCTCAACTGTATTGAATAATTATAAAAAATAATTTTTAGTTCTTGTCTCGACGTATATGTAAGATAAAGAATTCAAAACACACCGTTAAGAAAAAATAATGACATTTTGAAAGGTCTGGCTTGCCTGTTGGACTCCAACCTAGCGGCTCGCCTAAAGACTCGCCGCTAGTCGGTGTTTAACAGGCTCACCAGACCGTATCAAAACACCATTATTTATCATAACGGTGTGCTTCTCATCCTTTATCTATTACATCAAGGAAAGGGTTGCCTTCTAACGTTAATCACAAAGTTGTTCTATAATCATCAAGTGTTGCCTCTAGTGGAGTCAATCACAAAGTTCCTCTAAAATCATGTTTTGCCTCTACTTAGTAGTCGATCATGTAGTAGCTCTATTGCCATTCGAAGTTGTGCCTCTACACTACAGTCAATCAAACAGATCTTCTATAATCAAGTTTTGCCTGTACTAGAAAGTGAATCACACAGTTCCTCTATTATCAGTAATGTAATGGGGGTGGGGCCGGGTATATGCTTGTATATGCTGTAAAAATGTGCACTTTTTTGCCTATACATAAGTATACGCAAAAAAATAGTAATTAGGCTAAATGCACGTATATGTGAAAAATAATAATTAGGGTATACGCGGGTAGTCTCTGTGTGTAAATCACCCTTTAAGTGCCTTGAATTCAGTTTGCTTTCAACCTTGGGTGTAAAAATTGAGTATATGGACAAAATTTTTACCACTACATCACTGTCTATAATCAAGTGTTGCCTCTACTATGTTGTCAATGTCAATCACACAGTTGCTCAATAATCAATCATCAAGTTTTTGCCTTTACTAGATATTCTTAAACAGCTGTGAAAATGTAAGTTAGTTCATTGGCTGATGCCCGGGTTCAATTGCGTCAATTGCGTATTGACTTTATTTGGAGGGTGAAGTGCTTGCGTCATACCGCATTTTGCTACATTCGCGTGCGCCTGCCTACATTGCATCTCATTGCGTATGTTGGTTGTGTTCAACAGGTTGTTCCATTTTTGTCACTGGTTGGTGGCAGTTCTTTCTTGTTGTATTAAAGTCATATTAAGGATCCCGAGATTTGGTTAAAGATGACCTTAACTTATAAAGCTGTTTAAGAATGAGGATAAAAGGTATGATTTTGGGAACCTGTACTCTCTTTACGATGAATTGAAACTGGCGACACCATTATTTTTGCATGGAAGAACTCGCCCTCCGGCCTCGTTCTTCCACTTAAAATAATGGTATCACCTTGGTTTCAATTTGTCATTTGTCATAAAGAGAGTACCGGCTCACAAAATCATACCTTTATTCTTTAAGTCAAGCACACGATTGCTCTTTAATCATCTAGTGCAATCTTTACTAGTTTAAATAGTATTATAATAATCCTGATTTTTGTGATTTAATATATGTAACTTTTGATTAGAATGCTAAAAGAGGGAACCAAAGAAAAATTGAGATTCCCCAGTTCTACTTTGAAAGAGACAGTGGTATATTTACATGCATAGGGACCTTTGTTAAGCCCCAAGATAGAGCCAGGAAGAAATTTAATGAGGTGTGTGGTGAAATACATGTAAGATCATCAACATACAAGTAATTTCCCAATATATATTGAAATAGGTGTATTTGTCTAATGTGATGTAATTAGACTATTTTTATGTGATGATGTAATGTAGGGATTATTATTGTAGTGAATCAAAAGATAAACTTTACCAACCATCTTTGAACAGCAGCTGGAGATGAGTAGCATAATTCAACAGGTTATAAGTTTGAGCTTAGGTATTTACCTTCGACGTTCCCCGGGGTACTCAGATTTGGTTTGGGAGGGTATACGGCTGAGGAATCAAAACCCTTACCCATTTCTAAAGGTCATTTCGGTCAAAAAAAATAACCATTTCCAAAGATTTTGCTTCAAATATATCAAAATTTTCTGGAGCTTGCACAGGAGTCCCAGAAAATTTTGACCCTTTAACCATGTTTTAAGCCAGTTTCGTGAAAATGGGCCAATTTCCAAAGATTTCCTGTGAAAAGAGCAACTATCCTGTGTGGCACGTCCCCATATGCCTAATATATGAAAGTACCCAGGCCATGTTCATAAATCAAAGAGCATTTAGAGTATTTCTTAAAGAGACACTGGCACATTTGAAAAATAGTGCACCCTCAAGATTTTTCAAAATCGATATTTTTGCATGGTTGTAAAGCTTTTATATACAAAAGCCCTCACCCGAAATGATTAAGACCAAATCAGCTTCCTTATGGGTAAACAGAACGATTTGCCGGCGACGTTAAATTCAGCAGACGACGAAAATGGTGTATAACACAAGAACATGCACGCCGTATGCATGTTTCCCACGCTATGCACACTGTTTGACCGGTCTATAACCTTGTGGTTTTAATATCAGTGTGTACGAGTCAAAAATATTCATGTAATATACACATTTGTTGATTAAAGTTATGGAAAACTTAAAAGTTGGCCTACAAATTACCTGGATGTCTTTATCCTCATATCAATGTCCCTATCTGTTTTGGGGTATGTTATTTTTGTGTGTAAAATATATCTCTGTTCTTCCAATGGCCTAGACTATCATTTGAGAGCAAATTGAAGAAATTTCCTATTTTGTGAAAATGTGCCAGTGCCGCTTTAAATGCCATAACAATTTTCAATCACTCGTTTTCTCTAAAATCAAGTGTTGATCGCACATATAATCAACCAATTGTTGCCTCTACTAGAGTCAGTGACAAGAGTTTCTTTTGTACTCATGTTTTGTCTCATAGGCAGTCAGTCACACAACTTTTATGTAATTGTCAAGTGGTGCCTCTACTAGAGTCAACCATACAGTCACACACAGACTGTACATGTATCATATAAGAATTGTACAATTATGCATTGTTTGTTACTGAAGTCTCTCTCTCTCTCTCTCGTTTCTACCAGTTAAAAGTCTCAATAACAAGAAAGTAAAACTGATGATAAGCTTGTCATGTACATTCATAATTACTGAAACCAATCATTTCTGATCAACAACAACAAAAAAAAAACTGTTATATAAGAATTACGATCATCTGTTCACCAAGCTTATTTTCTTTGTCTATAGAGTATTTCTGATCTTGGTGTTCATATAATACATAATATCTAATCACCCATTTCGTCGCCCACATCACATACCGTCTTATCTGACGAAATGCCGTTTTCGAGAAAATCGTGCCCCCCGTTAAAAATCAAAGAAAGAGAAAAAGGGAATGAGCAAAAAAAGACCCCATAAATTAAGTTAATAAAACACGATTAGGGGCATACTGACTGAACTTCGCTGTTGTACACCTAGTATACGCGTTAAAAAGGCATATCAAATAAATCAAAATCTACAGGGCGCGGCACGGATCGAGACGTGGAAGGGGGGTGATGGGTCTGACACTTCAGGCTCTCGTAACTAGCACCCTCTGCATCGCATCCACCAGTGACTGTGACTGTTTGCGAGACTATACATGTACGTATCATAAAACGTTTGGCGCGAGTTTTCGTAGTGGTCAATTCAATCTTGAAAATGACGTACGTTTACAGGGTCAGTGGTCATAATCATGAAGAGGAATCAGGTGAGTACAACTTATAAATAATATATGAATTGATTGCCAATTAAAAGCTTGAAGCTTTCTAGCCTATTTGTGAATCAGACTTGAATGGTGAAAAAAAGCAGTGATGCTAAAAAAACAAGCTGAAAAATAGGCGTTCTGGGCCTTTGAAAAACACGGAAACCCCAGAGCTTCAGGGGGCTCTTCCCCCTGCACCCCCGCCGGGGCTTTGCCCCTGGACCCCACCGGGGCCCTTAAGTGGGCCCCTGCACCCCACGCCATGAGGACGCTCCGCTTGCTTCGCTCGCTACGCTTTATGCTCCATACATTTTTCTCAGCCCCCCGTCTAATTCAGATCCTGGCTATGCCTCTGAACAACTTCTCTGTAATTGTCAAGTGTTGCTTCTACTAGATAGTCAGTCACAAAGATGCTCTATCAAGTGGTGCCTCTACAAGAGTCAATCAAACAGTCACACACAGAATGTGTCATAAGAATTGTACAATGTTGTGTTTGCTATTGATGCCAACAGTTTGTTTTAATGTTCAAAATTATTGAACCATGTATCATTTGGCCCATTCCATGTCAACATTCGAGATGTGCACCGCAGCACGTCGTGGATTTTTTTCGCTTTAAGTGTGGTGGTAGACATTGATGAGATATGAAAATCCTGAAATTTTGAGCGTCATAGTCCATTTCGTTTTCCCGTTAGAGGAATTGGAAATTTAGGGGGGTCACCATCAAAAGTGCTGCCCAATGTGAAAGACTATGTTGAGAGTGTCACAGATTAGTAATGGAACCCTCCACAACTTTGAAAATCACTATCTATGGGTAATATTTGGTGTAGAATTCAAATCTGGCATCAGGAAGTTCATAGCGTGTTTACTTTTTATATGCGCCTTTGTTCATTCGGGGCCAAGTCTGGGGGGTCATAACTCCATAAGTAAGAAAATTTTTATTGTCCATCTTTTGTTTTTTTTTTTTTTTTTTTTTGAACAACTTCTCTGTAATTGTCAAGTGTTGCTTCTACTAGATAGTCAGTCACAAAGATGCTCTATCAAGTGGTGCCTCTACAAGAGTCAATCAAACAGTCACACACAGAATGTGTCATAAGAATTGTACAATGTTGTGTTTGCTATTGATGCCAACAGTTTGTTTTAATGTTCAAAATTATTGAACCATGTATTCTGATCTACAAAAATAAAATAAACTTTGTTGCTGTATTAGAATTAAAATAAGATCATCTGTACACTAAGTTTTTTCTTGTTGTCTACAGAGTATTTCTGATCTCAGTATTTATTAAATACCTTAACACTTTTCAATCACTCATTTGCTTTATAATCATGAAGTGGTTTCTACTAAATTAAAAATTATTGAACCAACCATTCAACAAAAATAGTTTTCTTGACCTCAGTGTTCATTAAATACCATAAAACTAGTTAATCATTAAGTGTTGTTGCTACTAGATAGTGAACCACATTATTTGATCTATAATCACCAAGTGTTGC
Organism: Ophioderma brevispina; assembly: GCA_023653785.1. Lineage (NCBI taxonomy): Eukaryota > Metazoa > Echinodermata > Ophiuroidea > Amphilepidida > Ophiodermatidae > Ophioderma > Ophioderma brevispina. The sequence goes on from JAMKCH010006146.1 coordinate 15,362, forward strand.
TTCTACTCGAGTCAATTACAACTTTTCTCTATAATCACCAAGTTTTGTCTCTTCTTGGTAATCAATAACACTACTTCTATGTAATTGTCAAGTGTTGCCTTTACTGGAGTCAATCACAGAGTCAAACATGGCCTTATAAGAAATGTACAATTACGTGTTGGTTGTTTACTGATGTTAAGCTTGTTTTGGATAATTCAAAATTACTGAACCAATCATTTCTGATCAACAAATATAAAATAAACTTTGTTGTTACATTAGAATTAAGATCTGTGCACCGAGCTTATTTTCCCGAGCATTCTTGACCGCACGCGGTAGTTTTTAACCACCAACCATGCTCCAGGAGCAGTCTCCCTCACTAACCTCAAAGGGCAGCTATTATTTTTTCTTATCTTTTTTTGGACTTTTTTTGAAAATTTTATATATTTTAAATGAGGCAGTAGCGAGATTTATCCAGAGACCACTGTAGCATGAGGTCAGCTACCTAACAACAAGACCAGCGAGGATTGGTGTGCCAGATTTGCAATTCTAATCCTTGATAACATTTACGGAATAAATCACTACTGCTATTGTGGTCAGCACTCAATATAATGAATAGCTCCGCTCTTGAACGGTTGCGACAACCTATGCTCAAGGAGCATGAGTGGTGGTCAAAATCTCACACTTGCTTCTTGACTTCAGTATTCATTGAATACCATAAAACTAGCCAATCGTCAAATGCTGTTTTTACTAGATAGTGAATCACACATTTCACCCCAAATTACCAAGTGTTGTGTGTACTTGAGTCATCACAGAGCTGTTCTAATAGAGTCAATCACAGAGCTCTTCTACTGGAGTCAATCACAGAGCTGTTCTACTAGAGTCAATCACAGAGCTCTTCTACTAGAGTCAATCACAGAGCTCTTCTACTAGAGTCAATCACTGAGCTTGTCTACTAGAGTCATCACAGAGCTCTTCTACTAGAGTCAATCACAGAGCTCTTCTACTAGAGTCAATCACAGAGCTCTTCTACTAGAGTCATCACAGAGCTCTTCTACTAGAGTCAATCACAGAGCTCTTCTACTAGAGTCAATCACAGAGCTCTTCTACTAGAGTCAATCACAGAGCTCTTCTACTAGAGTCAATCACAGAGCTCTTCTACTAGAGTCAATCACAGAGCTCTTCTACTAGAGTCAATCACGGAGCTCTTCTACTAGAGTCAATCACAGAGCTCTTCTACTAGAGTCGATCACATAGCTTCTCTATAATCCTCAAGTGTAGCCTCTATCAATCACACAGTTGCAATATTACTTTCACCAAAGCAGATTTGAACTAGAGTTACGCAGTTCTTGTCTGGTGCGCTCGCTATATATTCCAGAGATGTAAGGGGGCATATCATTAATTTCCTGAAAATTGATCTGGCCCTTGCCCTAGTGGCCAAACGCTTACGCACAATGCTAAACTTTTATGCGGGAATCCTCCAAACATAAGGTGACAAAAGGAGTGTGGGTATGCATTTTATGCTGAAATAACATCATCCAAGTCCATAAATGTAAAAAAAAAACATTTTTTATTATGGCCAATTTCTGGAATTCCAGGAATTTCCAGAAGTTTTGCATTCCTGTATATTCAGAAAATATACGGCATGGGCATATTGCATTTAGGTCAGAGAAGTTAAGGTTTACCTTTTGGTTGATGAGAATCCATCTGGAATTGACAATTCAGTCGGGTGGGGGGGGGTTGCAACTGCCTACAGTTTCCTAAATCAAACACCTGATGGTGGTAAATTTAGTATCATTGTATGGTTATGGGTCTCTTCTTTCTATTGACAGCAAATAAGTACACACATTCCTCTTTCTGACATCATAAATATGTCATAATCCCAGGAAGTTTCAAATTGACGAGCTGAAAATAGGTTGATTTTCAACCCAAAATCATAACACACCAGATTTTTGCCTTTTTGTTTTAGTACGGTAATAGCTATTCTGAAATACATAGTTTCATAATTTTATCTGCATGATTTTTTTAAATATGAGCAAAAAGAGAATCTTTGAAGTTGTACATCACCCATCCTGGCACTTTGAAGACCTACTCTACCCCCCCCCCCCCAAAAGCGGTAAGGTCTTTTTTCACTAGGATGGTCCTGCAGTAGACATAAGCAATTTGGTAACTAATTTGAGCATATTTTAAACAGATGGAACAGAGGAAATTACATCAATCCCCCCTTAGACTAGGGTTAATACAGGCTGTTTTGTTGTTCTTGTTCAGCTGTGATCATCTGTTATATCCTACCAAACCACCTACCAATTAACACTGTACAAAATAGGTGAAGTAAAAAACAAAAGAAATCTTTCAATTAGCTTAATCGTACACCAGACTGTAGGTGTCATCAATTACAAAATTTCAGTATCCATGAGTCCCATAGTGATTTGCTGAAAACTTTCACCTAAGTGAATACTATGTAATTAATTTGTGATTTATTGTCATTGATCCATTATGATAAGATGAAACCATCCGACCACCATTTTAACTTGATGAAAAAACATAGGATAATGGATTAATCTATGTAATTAATAGGATAACTTAATCTGACAGAACACCAAAACAATAAGTAACATAATTTCTGATGAACTAGCTTGCTGCACAATAAAGATATAGTGGCAAGGGTTGGGATACAAGAGTTTAAAGGCAAAAGCTACAGTGGCACTACAACCGGGCAGTTGAATTCTGCAGATAGCACTTGCTAGGCAACACTGAACTACAGATGATCCGACTCAAAGGCATTAGTCAAACAATTGTTGGCAAACATCTCTCTACTGGTGACCACTTAGCCATGTAATACCAATTCTTCCTCATATGAAGGTGAACGTCATCCCGAACCTGAAGAGCAAGACACTATAACACCACCCTAAAATGGTTTCGGCAGCATCTATTTGTGAACATTTGTGCGGGAATATTTTCAAGATCACACTGGTAAACCGAGTTACTTGTTGACGTTTTATGTCAATCTGCCATACTCAAAGATAGAGTTAATGGTGCAAATGTATTTTTAGCAATCTATGGTAACCAACACACCTAATAACAGTTAAGGTACAGGTACCATTTTAGTAGTCAAGTTATTGTACAAAACTTTGTTAAAATTGGCAGAGCTAAACTTTTAAAGATTTCTGTAGAAAGTTCTGAAAGCCAATCTATAGCCATGGAGTTGTCCGAATGTGCTAATCAGAGTAATATTACATTTGATTTGAGAGCTTTCAGTGAAAACATTACGCTCTTCTTCGTCACCTCATCTCAAGAAATGATCATCACCTGCTTATACCCCGTGCTGTCTGCTTTTGGACTGTTAGGCAACTTTGCTTTTCTGTTTGCCGTCTTGTGCAACTGGCGCATGAAAACCACCATAAATTTTTATTTAAGTCATCTGGCCATAGCAGATATCTTATTCATTGCCACGAAAGCTGGCGGCTATCTTTGGCAGTATATAGTGTCAGGTGGTATGAGTAACAGGGATGTCCAAAGCACGCAGACAGGATGCGTGAGCATCACTGCACTTGTTTATTTTACCCACTTTGCTTCTATTTTCTTCATTATCTTAATGAGTTATGACCGATATGTGTTGATATTTCGCATGGCGAGAGCTAGGAAGAGCAAACTGTCGGTTTGCATAGTTGCCTGGGTTTTTGCGCTCTTTTTTGCAGGACTTACTGCCATTGCAGCGAAGCTAAGCCTGAAGACAATCTGTATTGAGGACCGATACAAACTTTTCCCAAGTTTAGTCTACAAATGCTCTTTTGTGGATTATTTCCGGCCAGTACTCTTCATTATGGCTATAGTTTTCACCATTTATTGCTACCGCCAAATTCGACAACATATTGGCCATCGCAGCGTTATCAGAGAAGACGAGGAACTGAGACAGGTACTGCACATGTTGATCGTCACTTCGCGTTTGTTTTTTGTCTGTTTGGTACCTTACCACTTACTCAACTTTGCAGCTATTTTTTTCCAAGTATTTGACAAGCCTCGGAATGATGAGCACTGGTTTCGGACATTAATGCTACTTGCCAGTTGCTTCGAACTTTTCAATGCGGCTGCTAAACCGTACGTATACAGCATTGCCAATAAAAGTAACCGCAAGGGCATTTATCGTTTGTTCACAAAGCCCTGCAGGAATACTCAAGAGACCCGAGTGCATATACGTCTGTGATGACCAGCATGGTTGCCTATTTTTTTTTAAAAAGTTACCGCTGCAGACTTGTTCCAACAATGAATCTTGTAGTATGACAAACTGTAATTCTTTTTTTATTTTTAAGACAAAAATTCCACCTAAGTTTTGTCAAAAGATTTCACCTAACACTTGAAAGCTCCTCAAAGTGATGGTACCATTATGAGGCAGTACTAGAATGAGCATATGAAGATTTTGGTCTTATCTGCAACACACATCCCGGTCCATGTGTCTATCGAGACACATTGGTTCGGACTTATGTAGAGCAAGCTATAGATTACATTCACATGGTTTATTTATAAGCCGATTAACGACTGGTCTTCTCGGGTAGGCCTTGAAGATCATTGCGTAAAGACCAAAGTTTCCCATTTTCTAAATCGCTGATTCTGTTTTCTTTTCCATTTTTATTAAAAGCCTTAATTCATGCCATTCTAGGGAAACAATTCAATTTTCTTGAACTAAAAACACAACAAATTTAATTAATGTAGAAACATCAGAAGTCTATATTATATTATATCATGTAATGAGCCAATCAGAGATACTCTAAAAAAAGTGGTAGCTCTTCTCTCAAAATGACTTCAGTATGCCTTTAAATCACACACCAAAGAAGTAATGCAATTAGATCTATCAATTAGCTTAAAAGCCATCCATGTACTCTCTGAAAGCCAACACTGGCGAGGGATTAACACACGTTTTGTGTCGTGACTCTTAATAAGATAACTTGCTGATTACCGGCACCCACGTGAAAGCCAAATGTGATCAAGCTGGGTGATTTATTTTCAGTTGGCGTCAACTACGCACGACATGAAGTATACCACCGATTGATACTAGATTAATCTGCGTAATGGGGTATACTGGGTTCAGCCAAATAGAAACTTAACTAGAACTTTGCAGTTCTTTGCACACGCGTGCTCGCTATATTTAGAAAATATTCCATGCGGGTGGCCTTGTTGTTATTCGCCAATCAGAACAAACTTGCAAATGAGGTGCTTAATAAGGCGGAATGAGTTTACCTGGCCTCTAATTCCGATATGCGTACTTACCCAAATTCTTGATAATGTGTAAGCTACTTAGGTATGTTTCAAAACCAACCCATGATCAATCGATAAGAAGTAGTGTGTATGAGCTAATTTCCGTTTACTATTGGTTTCCATTGATCAAGGTAGTCTCATTGGGTCGAGTTGGGCCTTTTCTATTTAGGTAGGTATGCATACCGGAATTAGAGGCCGGGTTGACCTCTTTCGCCTTAATAAGCTTATCTGGTGGCAACCGACAATATGCTTAAGTTCCTGAAAATTGGTCATTGCCAATCGATATATGTGACTTCAGCCAGTATGCTTTAAGCCGGGGGGGGGGGGTGTCTCACATTGGGATGAAGTATGGGTATGTGCCACCTATAAGACCTCATTTTCAGGCTCTTTTTCAGTTCAATGACCCCCATTTTAGGACCATTTCATTTCTTGAGACCCTACTTTCATTTTCCAAAGCCATATTCCACTAAAAACCCTCAAAAAGTAGCTGAAATTGAGGGAAATTGCAATTTATTTTTTGAAAACCTAGTTCTGGAGCCCCCATTTTTGGGGCCTCAAATCAGCTACGGAGCCTCAATTCAAGTTTTGAAATCCGGGAGGCACATACCTACCCAAAAAAAGTTGAGACCCCCCCCCAAATGTACTCTGAAAGTGTGATTCCGAAGTGTGACGTGATATAGACATGAAACTTTACAAAGGGTACTGGGGTCAAAGTCAACCACTTACGATGAAAGCTTTATATGCTGAAAATAAGCCCTCTTTTTAAAGATGCTGCTGATACAAGCACATTTAAGGCAAACAAATGATTCTCAGATACACAAAATGTATTTTTGAATATCCCAAATATGTATCTATGCAAGAAAAAAATGGCGGCCAGACCAAGGGTCACCTCTACTTTTATGGTGCTTTTCAGAGTATATACCAATCCACACCTTGACGAGTTTGTAGAAGTTTATCCTCTAAAGTTTAATGGATAATCCTCTAACTTTTTGTCCCTTCTTAGGGTCACTCTAGGAGAGTAATCTGGCAATGTATTTGGTCATGTAATCCTAACAGTGCTAAAACATGCAAAGCAGCTGCAAACCGGTGTTGATGTCACATTATCCTTCAGGTAGAATGGAGTATTGTGCTGCAACCACAAGTTATTTCTCAGTATTGACAACCTATATGTACTCAGAAAGTACTAGTTGTGCTTAATAGTTTCATCTAAAACGCATTGTGCAACCCCGGGTCAATTAGCTTCAGGTAGAATGGAGTATTGTGCTGCAACCACAAGTTATTTCTCAGTATTGACAACCTATATGTAATCCAGAAAGTATTAGTTGTGCTTAATAGTTTCATTAAAACGAATATGTGCACACCCGGGGTCATGCCAAACTGTACTGGCATGTTCAATATTGTGACATCTGGATCGATATGCATGTATGTGATGTGTAAATTGATTCCTGTAGATTCCACACAACTAAATAATCTTGTTGGACACCATTGGCGGAAAAGTTGTTGGAAAAGGGAAAACATTAGTGTCAGGTCTAGTTAAAAATTGATGAAAAATAGTCAAAAACCTAGAACTTATTTTGTGTTAGAAGTGATTTTTAAGAGCAAAATTAAATGGGATTTCAAAGATCAAACAGTCTATTAGACTTTACTGAGTAATTGCAGTTCTAATTTTAACCCCCCCAAGAATATATTGACTAGCAAGCTGCAGTGGCAGAACTGAAGGGGGGTCCAGGGGGCCACCTCCACTTTTGGGACTAGTAGTCCCTTCACTTTAGTAACAAAATCTTGCAATTTTGTCCAATTTTCAAAAATAATCGCAGCCACTGGGTTACAGGAAGCAAATTTAGCCCCCTGTGCTTTGCAAAAATGTTCTGCCGCAGCTGACACCCAAGGCATGACTTGAGAGGGGATTGCAGGTTCTTCGTTTTTCAGTCACTCAAAAAAGAGGTCAAACCTGTTGATTGTTCTAGATGGATGGGATGCAGAGTTCCGAATTAACATCCAAGTGGCTTGTTAGCACAAAATTATGTTTTTACTAGCGCCATTCAGCTCATAAACAAATGACAATTATGTAGTGGTGTGCAACCTGATGGGAGATCAATAATACAATGTTCCACTCATTTGTACTTGCTCAGTATGCACAGCTTCAAAGGCATGACCAACTCATGCTGTAAAAGTGTTAATTTTCCACGCGTAATTTTTTGCGTTTCTACAATTTTGGCATTTTCACTGGTTTTAATTCGCTTTTTTCGGCTTTCCCTACACCAACTTCACAAACAAATTAAACATTTCGAGTGTTCTTAATTTTGCGCTTGCTCAGAAGGCCTGAAAGCAACGAAAATTAATGTAGCGCGAATATTCCACTTTGACGGTATTAACACCAAGAGTACTACCAGCCGGATTGGTCACAATGGAATTAGATTTTTCAGCCAATCAGCAGCATGGTAAGGAAAGCTGATAGGACTGAAGAGGACTAGAGCGTTAACATTTGAAAACTGCCTTTCAATTGGTCATTGAAATGCGTATATGACAAATGAGCCAATCAGGAATGTTGTTTCAAACGCAGGTAGGCTTTTCCCCCAGGGTTTAAGTAATTGTAAATACACATGTACCTTTAGATGTAGTGTTATGGAGATCATTCCATCCTGATGTTTTACCCAGTACTGACTTGTGTTCCTTTCTCAAAGATCCGGTGTGAAACCCTGTATGTAACAAAAAATTAATTGTAAGTAATAATTTAAGTATGTAGTGGCAAATTTTGGATTCACAAATTTCTTGTCCTACATTCCCGCCAATAAAAGGTGGCCAGAGTGGAACATTAGTACGAACAGTTGCAATGCCGTAATGTATGGGCGTATTTACGCAGCTCTGTAAATGAGATGCAAGCACGTACGCTGTGTCTTATGCTGAACGCTGTATGTATGCGGCAGGTGTCTAATACGCTGGCCATGATTCTTCTGCGGGAACTGTGTAGTTGAATAAAAATGTCTTGGCCACTTTCAGAGCACAGCCTTGTTAATATGCAGCAAGGCTACCGAAGTACTTGGTGAATACGGAATAATTAGCACTTGTTGCGGATTCAATAACCGGGTTCTGTTGATTGTGTTTGTTTCGGTCCAACAAATTGAGGGACTTAACCGGGTTTCACAGAATTATAGCAAAATAGGGACTGAGGGTCCCAAATAGGTCATCCGATTATGTGGTCGAAGAAATAAAGAGAGCAATATAAATGACCCTGGAAATGACCTTTGACCTTAACCATCTTACCTTACAGAAGACCCTTTTCTCAATGTATAGTATACCAAGTATGATCGCTGCAAACCAAAAAGCTTAATTTGAAAAAGTGCAACCAAAAGGTGATTATACTAGACCAATATAATGACCATAAGTGACCACGAATGACCTTTACCTCATCTGTGACCCCTAATCCTTCTCCTATAAGACACATGTCTCCAATGTAGAAGGATACCAAGATGAACTTGAGCAAACATTGCATAAAAAGCTATGTAGTGTAAAGTATGCAACCGAAAGTTGTATACTTCAAGGAAACAAATTTACAGCACGCCCTCTTAGTTGAAATGGGGACAGGCAAAAACATTTTAATTTTTTATTGTAAGTTGCTGTCTTCCTGATAAAAAGACGGCCATCTTCAGTTGGAGATGCATGCCTGCGAGCCGCATACTAGCATATCAGGGCATATTTGCCATGCATGTGGGAAATGGGTAAGTCCGCAAGTTAATGTGATCCATATACCCAGTTTCCCACGTGGCAGCCGTATATGACAGACGTATTCATTTGCACGCCCGCCTAGTCTTAGAAAGTATGGGTATTTTCTTTCTCCTCCCCCCCTAACTCCGTGCACCCGCCCACTGGTACTCACATAGCTCCTTGTATGAAGATTAACAATAGTTCACACTAACGAGATAAAGGGTACCCTACACCCCAAACTAGGAACCGGCTGTACGATTTCCAATATCTACATTCCATTTATTTTTTGATTTGAGGGAAGTGTTACATTTTTTAAGTCGTACATTTACACTCGCAAGTAAAGAGCATAGTATACCTTTATAACTTACTTAAAGAGGACTGAGGAGATTTCCAGAAAGAAGCGCCCCCAATTTTTTGTCGAACCCCAGGTTTTTGCATATTTGGACATGCCCCTTACCATTGTATTAGAACACACCTGCAATGAATAAGCCGATACGCCGTCTTAGGTAGTAATATGCATGATTTTAGACTTTCTGCCGTGCACAACAGAAAGTCCAAAGCTGGTTTGTTATATGGGGACAGATTACGGATAGCAGGCAAGTTCAAAACAAGGTTGTGGTTTTCTGTTTTGTGTACTGTTTGTTTCAAGAAGCCTTCGAAACCATTCTCGGTAGGTGGTTCTACAACGATTCCGTGAAATGGAGGACCCAAATTTGTCTCCTCAAAAATCTCCTGTCACTGTAAGTAGTGGTATTACGATTATAGTGCCTTTATCTTCCTTGAGACAAAAGGACCTGTCAAAAGTCAGATGGAGATTTTGCAGGCACATGTTGCACCGGACTTTATACGCGATGGGTAGGCCAGCGCTTTGAATCAATGCCGGGATTTAATGCTGTGACTACTGTAAAACATATGACGTCACTTGACGCAAGGAAGGTAAAGCACTGTGTAATAGTAGGATTTAGTAACAGTTAGATTCAGTAAAAATTATTAGCTACCTCAGGTGCAAAATATGGGGTCTCACCCATGCACATAAGTGGAGTTACGTCTGGGGACCTATTGCATGAGGCCCCAATTTGAACTTTTTTAGTTGTTCTAGAAATATTAAAAAATATTGGGCTGGTATTCTGAAAGGGAGGACTGACTTAGAACTGGGTTTAAACTAGGGTAAGTCCTACAAGAGTGGACCTTTTTTCTTCAAAATGCTGTGAAAACAGTTTGGTAAAGAACGGGTCGTAAGAAAATTCCTTCATGGATGGGTCGGAACCAGGACCATCTATAAAGAAATTTTTTCACCCGCTACAGGCATATTTTAGACACAAAAATGGGGGCAGCTAGACACAAGTGTCACATCACATCAAGCTCTTCCATTTTCAAAATTTGAGTATTTCCAGTTTCAACTTCAACACAAATTTGTACTGGACGATCTCATACCAGGAACCGGCGATCAATTTTTGTTCTTCCAGCTTTTATTTTTGGAGATATTTTTAGGATTTATAATTTTCATTTTATCATCATGGATGGTGTATACTGAATAACTGTGCCACACGACACCACCATGTGTATACAAATAATTGCCTACTCCTGCTCTATCCCTCATTGCCAACAATAGGAGGACCTCACTTGAACAACAATTGATCTTAATTGAACAATGGCATGCACTAATGAAATACTCAACAATAGCCTCAACAAGGGAGGTTTCCAACACCAACCTCCTTGGTAACTTAGACAGTTCCTGTTACAGGATTTTCACGGGAGGGATAGTTACATACACAAATGGGAAAAAAAGCCAAAAAATCCACAATCAACACCTTGTTTGTGATCCTGCACATTTTGATTGCAAATCTGTAGTGAGTTGACATTACTCTATGGATACCCCAGAGGACTGTGGCAAACAACATGGCTTATCTATATGACTAGTGATCTCAAGGCAACAATTACTTGCTATACCACAACCCACACATCTCAGTACAAGGAGTTCAACACAAAATTCTGGGTTGACACCATCTACAAGAATCGGCCAGCTGTTGGACCCCCCCCCCCCCATGCCACCGAAGCCGTGAGCCCTGCAACATCCCTGCATGAGACAGCGAACAGTGACCATGAAGTTAGTTGTACTCCCCTCACATCTACCCCCAGGAAAAGGCGTGCTGCCTCAACATCTACAACAAGCTATGGGTGTGCAAACATATATACAGTAACTCTCTCCTGCAAAGAAACTCAAACATCATCAAGCGGTGATAAAGAAAGCCAGCTGAAAAAGAAGTCACACAATGAGGGATGCTAACAAGGATCTTAGGCACACGCGACATGAATATCAGGGTCTACGCTCCTCTTACACCCAGGTGGGCCAAATCATACCAAGAACAGGTGTGACAGAAATGATTGTTCTTCGGCTAAGATATGTAGCCTTACTAGCCCTCCCCCACCAAGCTTTGTACAGCCACCAGTCCAGAGTTTTAAGATCACCACCTCAGCTGCTGCTACACACAAATAGTTACTTATCAACTCTTTTAGCATTGCTTTCTGATCAAATTCCGGAGACAAGCCCCTCCAGCTCAACGTATCACTTCAACACCCGCTTAATCATCTACAAACTGATTGTTTTAAAACATTCCCCCAAGTCTAAGAAGCTGCTTGAAATACCAACCCCCCCGCTGGTACTCCACCAACATGTAACCAGGCCAAATCCACTGCCAACTCAACCTCAGATCTCCATCTTCAGCAGTAATTCTATGTATGCAAGAAAATTGAGCACAGACGCATTTACATGGACGATCTCCAAAATCATGCTAAAGGTGGTGCTACAATTGCAGATTGGTCACAAAAGGTTAATGACTGTGAGTTTGAGTTTTATGACCCAAAGCATGTAATACGCAAGCATGGGACAAATAAACACAACAAGAGAATCTACAGAAATTGTGCAAGGCAAGAGGCCCAAGTCTCATAGAAGCTAACCTACTCTTAAACTTCACATCAGCCAGGAATATTGTCTCTGGCATTCTACAAGGCTCATCCCTCAATGGACAAGGAGCAATGCTCGTGACCCGGTGTTCTCATTGACTGAAATGAGATTTAGCAACACTATGGGTCACCATAGTGCTAGAGCTACATTTGTAAATCAAGCTCAATCCTTTGTGTCCGATCTAGGAACTGGACGTATTCGCAGTGATCTCTACTGGGATGAAGTTAGTTCACTTTGAACAGTCGTGGACGCCGCGGAAGATACATCATGAATATGAGAAATGCAATTGACTCTGCAATCTACCATACCTTGTCCATGCACCATACCAAAGACAAAAACTGTTCTCATTTAAATGACACTAAGGAAAATGTACTTTCTTCTTATAACTCATGTAGTAATGAACAAGTGCTCATTAACCATGCCCAAGAAACACATGGCACTGTTATACTAATAAGTTTTGTTGAAACATGATGACAGAAAGTTGATCTAATTGTAAATAATATTTATTATTAATGATTTTTTTTCTAACAATGCTTTTTGCAGGTGTAAAATACTGTATGGTCAATAACCATTGACACAATATATTGTTAATCCTCATCATAATTCTAATGTGTCTTGTAGTACAGAATCCGATCATAGGAATTTCCGATGGTACATCTTTTTAATGCCTTTGATAATTCAAAAGGTTTGTTATTGCTCAACTCAACATCGTGGTTTAACTAATCATTTGATGAGCTGAGCATGTTTTGACGGATAACCCAATTGATGTAATAGGTCTTTGCGAAACATTTATGGGTTGATGAAAATAGATGATTAGTAATATAAATATTGTGATTATTATTTATACAGAAAATGACAGGAATTTATGACAACAATGATGTGAAAACTAAAACGAGGAGGTTTTGCATTTTAGATCAAACAAGTGTTGGTATACCACAAGATTAGATCTGATTTTATTTTCTGATCAGCTTGAACTCATTACTATGAGATAATGCTTATAAGCAGAAGCCTGTCATTGTCGTACTGTGGTATAGGGTACCAGGTTACTGTATTGATTATTTGCTCACCTTGTACACCTTCTTCAGATTATTGATCGAGCGAGCTTTAAGGAGTACCTTCTAATGGGGGGATTTAAGATTGTGATTGCTATCTGCAACACCCCACGGTTACACAAAGAAACTTATGAATTTGTGCAAGTTTTAATCTACCCAGCTTATTAAGGAACCTACTCGAATAACGAGACAATGCCACACTGATGACCTTCGTTTTGTTGCAAGTAATTATAAAGCTGCAATTCGGGGTCATCCACATATAGGAATTAGTGATCATTCAATAACATTGTTTACTTGGGGGTATAAGGTACTAGATAGTTAGAAAATTACTAATAGTAATACTAATGATAAACAGAATCATAAATATAAAAGCTCAAGCTTCCTATACTAATTTAATGACCGGCTTTTCTAAATGACTTGGCCAAAGTTGATTGGGACATTGTAAACAATAGTGGTGGATATGGACATTTCTGCATCAAGGTTTGAATCACTCTTTGAGGATTTGTTGATAAAAACATGCACCTATTTAAAAGGGACACAGAGTTCGTAAAAAAACGTGCTCCATGGCTATAATGAAATCGTTGATTGAAATGATTCGGAGGGAGAGGACCCAAATTAAAACTTAAATGCATAACTTTCAAGCTGTCCTCATTTTGTCCCACTAAATAAGTAAAATTAAAAAATAAAACTAATAAATTATCAGAGATAAGAAAAGAGAATTTTCTCTCAAAAGGATTCACTGAAAATAAAACATAGTATCAAAAAACTTGGGACGCACCTTCGCCATTCATCCCATCTAAAATAAAGACACAGAAATTTCTTAAATCAAAACTAATACAGGTAAAGTTAATGAAGATAAAGATATTGCAAAAATTCAACCAAAAAACAAAAATAGAACTATTTTTCTCATATAATTTAAAATTAAAAATTAAAGATAATGAGTTCTGTAATTATTAACGCACATATTGATGAGAATGACAAGAATGGGCCACATTATTGATTTTGTTCCGGTCAATCATTAATATGTTCTTAAACAACTATTAAAAAAATTAAATGACTATAAAAGGCTATGAGTCTATATAATATTCCTTCTAAACTACTTAAATTGGCTGGCACCATAATCTTCACACCAGTAATTACTCACTAATAATCACTCTTTAACCACTAGTAAGTGTCACACATGCTGCTGGAAAAGAACTAGAGTAATCCCAGTTTTCAAGGGCTGCTGGGACCCATGCCGATCCTGGTAACTATAGGCCTTCTCAATTTTGGTGGTATATTTCTAAAAGATTGATGAATGAAAGAGCTTTTTTTGATAAAAACTTTTTCTAACTACCTAAATGTAAATAAAGCTAATAAATATTAATCAGTCTGGCTTTCGCCCTCTTCATTCCACTTTACGCTTTAATTAATGTAACTGAGGAATGGTATGGGGAAATAGTTTAGAGGTAAAATGGTTGGTTTATGCAACTTGATTCTTCTTAAAAAAGCATTTGATACTGTAAATCATAACATTTTTCTAAAGAAAACTTAAAAATTGTAGGTTAGTTAAGTAAATATGCATTTTAAAATGGTTCAAAAGTTAGTAAGTGGCTCGAACTCAATATACTTCTGTCAACGGCATTACTTTCTGATGTTTGCAACTATAGTGTGTGGAGCCATCAAGTCTCAATTGATGGTTCCTCTTGGCTATTTCTTAAGTATATAATGATTTGCTAACTACTCTATCCCATTGTAAAGTTAGATGTATGGCTGATGGACACCATTCTCTATTATGCTTTCAACTCAATTGATGAATTTCAAAAATGTATTAATGCAGATCTTCACACTGTAAACAAATGCTTGAAAGTACAAATTAAGTCTTAATGTTGATAAGTCAGAATATTTATTGACTAGGTTAAGACAGCGTTAATACGGTTACAGATCAAAATTAATGATTTGTCTTTCAAATTAATAATGTCAGTCTTCAAAGGTGCATGTAATTTACGCATATGGGAGTTATATGATGAGTGAGAACATGCGACATTGGAATCAGCAAATTGAAAAAATGATCGCAAAAAATCACGTAAAGGCATGTTTATGTTAAAAAAATGCAGTCAATTGTTCCAAATATATTCCTTAACTTTACTAGTATAATGCCATTATCCTGGCTCAACTTTAGCACTATTGAATGTTGTTGGGGAAAAGTGTCGGTACTACAGTAAGCTAATCGTCTTCAGATATACAGAACAGGGCAGCACGTATAATCTGTGTGTAGGGGATACCCCCTAGTCATGAAGTTCTTAATCACATTGGTTGGCATCGTCTTTTATCATAGACAAAGTTACAATTGTCCGCTTCTTGGTTTTACAAAAATTTTGAATTAATTTAAAAATTTTGCACTTATCTTTCTGGCATTTTTTTCATTACTAGCAATAATTATAAATTTCGCACAGCATGTTTAATGTACAAATTCCACAACCCAAAACGGCGTACACGAAGCTTAGTCTATCCTACAGAGGTGCATTATATGTTTGGAACAATCTTGAGCTAACTTCAAAAATCAGGGCAACATTCAGGTAGATTAAGAATAATTTAAGGCACATTTATCTTAAGCTTGTACATGATTTTTGGAAATTTTGTTGTTATTCACATGCATGTATGCACCTTTTGTAAATTGTTGAACCACGGCCTAGTGGAAAAAACAGCTTATGGTTGAAACTGGGCCTCCGTGGTAAAATAAAGTTGAAGAATGAATGAGAAAGGAAAAAAAGGTCCACTCATTGTAGGACTAACTGGTTTTTTTAAACCCAGGTCTCAAGTTAGTCTCCCTTTCAGAATACCAGCCACTCCTATCTTTTGGTGTACTCAAAAAAAGCAGAGGACACGATAATGGTTATCATATTTTTTGCATGGACATTGTTTTATGGGATTGGGCAGTACACTTTAAGTATCTGCCCAGTGAGTTCATTGAATCCAAGATGGCCGCCGGGTCCTCTAGCCGGTTAGTAATCTATCTTCTAGAATACCAACAGTTGCAGTGCAGTCATTGTATAATGTCACAAAGGAAGGTATATAGTGTATTGGCATATCTGGTCAGGCTTCAGTCACTTATAAGGTCAGGAGAAAATCCAGCTGCATGCATCTGAGAATTCCCTAAGACAGGAGCTTTCAAATTTAGCGAATTACTTTAAAAGCAAAAACACTAATTGGAACGTTTACTTCTAGACTTAGCCTCAAGCCTGTCTCTTTCCCAATAAGACTTAACACGGTCCAAAAAATAAGTTCCCCCTAAAATTCAGGATACTTTATGTGTCATCTGCTTCACATTTCGACTGGTGTTGCTTACACAACTTTCATCTCATTATGTTTGATGCCCATATTTGTCTTGCTGTTAATTTGTTTGCCTATGCGTTTATGTTTTAAGCTTATTACTTCAGACCACAATGATATAAGCAGGAAATTAAATTGTTATTGTAAATTGATAACTCCTTCACTTTAGACCTTTGCATACGATAAAGTGCCACTTTTCTGACATCATTTTGGAAAAAGGGAGTGTGTTTTGATGCCAAAAGTGTTTTTTGAAAAGCAACAACTTTTATGGCAGAGCCAAATGTGTCACTCTCATTAAAATGTTTTAAATTTTATAAACATCGGTTCTAAGTGAAGTTATTGAACAACATGTCTTTAATTCAGGGTAACTTATGTTCTGGGCACCCTTATAATTGACAGATTAACAAGGTTTGCAGTGCAAAATTGTTATCTTGTCTTAAAAAAGCAACTTCGAAAGAACCACTGCGGGTGAACATTCTGATAACTTTACCTGAGACATCAAACGTGACTCTCTCTATACCTCAACCAGTTGATTTGTCTGTCGATATGTGAGCATATCTGTGGAGATCGGCCACCAAGCCTCATTCGAGGGTCTTTTCTTCGCTGTCTCAGACAGGGTTAATCTTTGTGTCGACAAAGAAGGTACCTTAAATGAAAATACCACATCAAGTTGAGTTGAATCTATCAAGTGTACAAATGCCTTTTGTGAGCAAAGTATTTTAAATAACATGAATTAAAAACAAAAACATAATGAACAAGAAAGATTCAGGCTCCTCACAACCAAAGTATACAAGTGAGTATACACTGTCTGAGTTCAATGGTCAACAAAGATGTTTGAACCCGTGTAAATTGTCTCTATTTTCGCCTTAATTTTAAGCAGTGGCGACCTAATTTGACAAACTGATATAAATAGAGACAGTGCAAGAGCTATTACCTCTGCAAAATCATAAAAAAAAATCCCTTGTGGGAATTCATAGGCCTACAAATGCCACGGTTTCTATGATATAGCACCCTATATTGCTCCATTTCCATAGAAGGAGGTATAAAACAGATTTAAGAAAAAATAATGTTTGCTCGCAATAAATTTCGTAAATTACACAGGATGTAGCCAGTGGAATAAATAACGTGTTGCCATTGATATTTTTGGTTTCAAACAGCTGAGGTCAAAAATGATCACAAGAGAGAAAGATAGATTTGTCCATCTCACAAGCGGTACTATAGGAAATGTGAAATGGAACAATCCAAACTTTTATGAATTTGTACAAATTCTAAAAGAGTTGAAAAAATATTTGCTCTTGGCCTCTGCAGGTTATCTATCATGTTTACACACGGGGACAGGAACTCATCATACCCTTGTTCTACGCCCAGATAGTGCTGTTATCCATGCGATATGACAGGATAGATAATGGCAGAGGCTAAAAAAACAAAATTACCTCTGTCTTAAAACTTTTACTCAAATAAGGGTTATTAACATACAAAAAATTAAGATTTTACCAAAAAAATTCAAGCAAGCTTTTAAATCATTAGTCACTGTTACCATGTGCCATAGATTTTCTTCGAGCAGTCGGTAAGCATAGCATTATGCATGCACGTATGGAGAATGGGTGTCTAATTTTCCCGTATCCATAGATAACGAGCGGAAGCTAGGATAACAAAGCCATATCTTGGGTTTGGGTTTCGTTATCTGGTGCCTTAGCTTGTAAACCCAAGATAAGGCTCCTTATAAACAAAAGACAACCCAGGACTAAGGTGCGTTTGGTAACGGTTTCAAAACTAAACCTCAGATAACAAACCGTAAACACCAGATAAGCTGACAAAACCCAGGATGACAAACCTAAACCTAAGATAATGCTGTTCACCCAAGATAAAGAAGCATTATCTTGGGTTTTCAAGTTATTCTTATTCAGCGGGGCAGGGTTTAGTAAGCAAACACTCAAAATTCATGGGGTTGCCTATTCTTTATGAGCGATATTAGATAGTGCGTCGGCGCGCAGTGTTTACGCGCGCGTGTATAAGCTTACGCAGTGCACACGCAGCTAGGACGAGTGGTTTCATTTTTAACAGAGGGGGAATGTTTTACATTTTTAACTACATTAATATCCATTAAAAAAAAAAAAAAAAAAAAAACACAAAAACTAAATAAGAAGAGAATAAAAGATAGGATGTGTTGTTGTGCCTATCTAAATCGGTCATCTTGGATGGGCAGGTACAATATTTTATCGTAGTGGATACCGGCTGCGCAGCAGCCACTACTCAATAATATTGGACTGCCCAAGCCAATATGACACGATATGAGTAGGAGGCAAAAACAACAAATCTTATGTTTTATTCTCTAAATCCCAGATCGAATCGTAAACTCAAGATAAGGTTACTATCCAAGGTATAGTTTTGTTGTTATCTAGAGAGAGGTAAAAAATGAGACACTTACACTTCCATATTTGCCTTATCCCTAGATAACAAGTGTAAATATAGGAGAACAAATCCTCATTTTGGTTACGATTCCTTATTTGGGTGTACGATCGCTATCTGGATT
>JAMKCH010006147.1:0-30774 GCA_023653785.1 Ophioderma brevispina
CAAACTAAATTAAAGGAACCATTGGTCCAGAACTTTAACAGGAATGCACAAAATGACCTCTTGTGACCCATGTACCCTTTTGACCTCTAATGACCCCTACTTGACCTATGGCCCCATTATGTCAAGTGTGTTGCATTGGAGAGCATTGTAGTGGGTACCTGGAATGTAAATGTTTAGTTGACTGTTTAGTGTGCATTTGCCGATTACCTTCACGCCTAATCAAAAGAACCACTGAACCAAGTCTCATATGGAGAGTACACAGTGTGACCTCTAATGAGCCTATGAACTTTGACCCTATTTTGTCATTCTATAATAATAAAACACTTTTGCAAATAAAATAGTTGACAAACTAAAGGGACCACTGGTCCATGACGCTTATGGGTATGCACAGAATGACTTCTTGTAACCCATGTGCCCTTTTGACCTCTAATGACCCTATGTGACCTTTGACCCCATTTGCTCAAAATATATAGAATTTCTGCAAATAAGTTACTGTGACCACCAAACCTACTCAAAAGAACAATTGGTAAAAGACTTCTGTGGGCAGTATACGTTTTGACCTCTAATGACTCTAAATGACCTTTGACCCATGTTCAAACCTTTATCAAACACTTCTGGAAATAAAATGCTATAACAAACTAAATTAAAGAAACCACTGGTAAAGGACTCTTATGGGTATGCACAGAATGACTTCTTGTAACCCATGTTCTCGTTTGACCTCTAATGACCCTATGCGACCTTTGACCCCATTTGGTCAAAATATATAGAATTTCTGCAAATACGTTACTGTGACCACCAAACCTACTCAAAAGAACAATTGGTACAAGACTCCTGTGGGCAGTACACGTTTTGACCTCGAATGACTCTAAATGACCTTTGACCCATGTTCAAACCTTTATCAAACACTTCTGCAAATAAAATGCTATGATAAACTAAATTAAAGGAACCATTGGTAAAGGACTCCTGTGGGTATGCACAGAAGGACCTACACTAAAGAACAACTGGTACAAGCCTTCTGTGGGCAGTGCACCTTTTGAACCTACACTAAAGAACAACTGGTACAAGACTTCTGTGGGCAGTGCACCTTTTGACGTCTAATGATCTAAGTGACCTTTGACCCATGTTCAAACCTTTATCAAACACTTCTGCAAATAAAATGCTATGACAAACTAAATTAAAGGAACCAGTGGTCCTGAACCCTTATAGGTATGCACAGAATGACCTCTTGTGACCCACGTGGCCTTTTGACCTCTAATGACCATATTTGACCTTTGACCTCTAATGACCATATTTGACCTTTTTTATAAAATATCTAAAACATTTCTCCAAATTAAGTTGTATATACACCAAAGTCCAAAAAGATGCGACGACGTCATCGTACCAACACTCATATGGGCACGAAATCGCTGGCCGGGCCAGTGACTCCATCGTGGCTTGTCATCTCTGCTCAAGGGAATGGTGCGCCGGAGGCCCCGGGTTCGAATCCTGCCATGGACGTCCGATCTTCTTTAGCTTCTATCCTTTTTCCCTTTCCCTTCCTCTCTGGGCTAGAAACCCAAAGGCGGTTAGGTTAACGAAACGTATCTTTAAAAGTTATCATTTATTATGATATCAAGGAATGTTGGGTATTCAACCCAGGCTCGTGCATCTTTTCATACTTAAGAGGAACACTTCACCAACAATATTCAAATAAAGAGAACAAAATCAAGATGACTACAAAAAAGCGTTATACTGTACATAAATAAAATGAGATCATTCTATAAATTTACATATACTATGAATTCAAATTGTTTAATGCTATAAGACCTTCACCTCTCCTGAATAAACGTTCACCTTAAGCATATTTCTGCCATATCTAAATAGCGATGCATCAGTTTGCAGACAGCTCACCATAGACCCTATGCAGTGATACAGCACACGTCCATCCACAAACTAGTGCTACCATATCCCTTAAATCCCTAAATGCCATTTTTGCCACTTTACAAAAATTATTTTGCAGTGATTGTCAGATTGGTAGTCATTTTCCTATAGGGATGTAAGGGATATACACGTATATTACATCTCACTGCCCCAAAATATATTTTCATACCTCCTTCATGTCCACCTCCAATACTTTGTACTACATTTTGTATCACAGTTGTGCCGAAACATATTATTACGTCCATCTTTAATATCTTATTTGTTCAAAAATGTGTACCAAACAATAACTTGTCTTAGCTGTCCCATTACATTGGGTCTCCAAAGGTCATTCCAATCTCCCCATAAAGCATGGGTCCTATGCATCATTGATGCTCTCGTTTAATATGTTGTCAAGGAATATTTTCTTATTCCAAAACCGTTGGAGCTGAAGAATTAACTCTACTGTAAGGATTATTTCTGATTTTTTGTATGAATAACAGACGAGGACGAGGTCGTATGTGGATCATGGGAACAGTAACACCCATGACCGACCCGATGACCGACCCACATCAAACCATCTGGTGTGCACTTGGTATTGCTGTAATTTCTTTTGATATTTTGGGCGAGTTGCTATATTGAATGAGGCTTGGCCGCCATTGTCTGTCGGTTCTGAATTATTTTATACCACGCGAATCATCTGGCTATGCAGTGGCGTAACAGGCGGGGGGGGGGGGGGGGGGGGGGGGGGGGGGTGTTTTTTTTTTTTTTTTTTTTGGGGGGGGCAGGTTTCCCCCTGACAACTTTGACGGGGAAAAATTTGCAAAAATCATGCTAAAGCAGCCGTTTTTTAGCCCTCTGACCGGGAAAAATTGGCCTTTTGACCCCCCTGAGAGGGAAAATTTCCCAAGACTGGGAAATTTGCCCCCGTTACGCCACTGTGGCTATGGACAGGGGGAGTAGGGCATGCCAACCTAACAGCAACAGCGAATTCGAAACGGCATCAACTTCCGGCATAACCCGCGTGCTAGTCTTTTTCAAAGACTTATTGGTATAGGCGGACGCTCTTACGCATATCGAACGGTTACACACAGACTTGACTAAAGACTAGGCCTGGTCACGAATATTTAAATCTAAATGACCGTTATTGGAAATTACACTATTTTGCAGTGGGGTTAATCCACTAACCCCGACGGATTTTGAAGTCAATAATTTATTCATTAATTATCATGTTTATATTGAAGGTTTAGGAGGAGATTTTGTAAACTAACTGAGACAGACTGCCATAGTGAATGCACGTAGCAGTTCCCCAAATTACCGTTTGGAAATTCCCAATGCCTAAATCGAGCAAGTCGTGTCCTACCCCCCTGTCTATGGATTTAACAAAATACAAAATACCACTCAACCAGAGTCTCCATTAAGAATCGTTTATACCACATACCCTGAAAGCGTATATTGTTATCTTGCCCATGCCGTTGGAAAAGATTTCAGATGTAGCCACCACCCGATTTAGCTTGAGTTTTTTTATGATGTATACACAAATACCTATCCTCTTTCACGAATAAATAAGCATTGAGCATGTGCGTTCAATTAACTTTGACCGTGTAGTTCATCATTTGTTCAAAAAGGAAAATAAGATGAACAAAAAGTCATCGAAGAAAATTTGTTTGGCAGACCGCCATTGTATCAAACTATGCCAGCAAACGTTCATAACTTAATTGAACGGATTCATAAAATTGCCAGAACTTCGGCATGCAATTTCAGGTTGGAGCATCAGATGAAATCAATAAATGGTACTAAATGGACATTCTATGTAGTAATTGTCAACAGCAAAATACACTAGCAAACTTTCAGTATTCTAGGAAACACTTGATTCATACAGTTGCCAGTACCTCTGCATGGAATTGGGTACAGCATAATGAACTATGCTACCAAACTTTTTATTATTTCTGGAAACATTTTAGTTGGAATATCAGATGAAAGCATGGTTGGTACTAAAATGGAGATTTTATATAGCGATTGTCCACCTTTTACCAACTTCCATTATTCCTTGACAAACTTGATATTTCTAGTTGGAATTTCAAATACTGACAATTATACCAATTAGCTCGTGTTCCCAGGAATATTAAAAGTTTGCAAGAATAATTTGATAAGCAGTGGACATTTGCTCTATAAAGCATCCATTTATCAATGTTTATTGCTTTCATCTGATATTTCTCGCAGGAATTCCACGGGAAAGTACCGGCAATATGAATCAACACAAGTGTTTCAATAATGAAAGTTTTCTAGCATAGTTTGATAAGCGGTGGACAATCGATATAAACCGTCCGTTTTAATTCCATTTATTGCTTTCAGCTGATATTCCTGTAGCATGGAATATTTCCAGGATTAAAAATTGCAAGCATAGACCTTGAGCTTCTGAATTAACTTTGACCGTATATTTCATTATTTATTCTAACGAAGATGAACAAAAAGTCATGAAAATGTTGTTTGGCAGACTGCGACCTATAACATCTTTGTGCAGAACCAAACTCGTAACTTGCCGCGTAACCCCATTTCTATTGATTTTACCGCGTTATTATAGAAATCGAAAATCTTTGTTCTTCAATCTTCGACCTATGTAAAATGCAGAAAACATTTTCATTAATACATTTTGCTCGTCTTCGTTCCCTTTTTGAATAAAATGCTGAAATACGGTCAAAGTTATTGAACTCACAGTAGAAGCTCGAGCTTTATTTTATTCGTGATCGAAGACAACTCAATCAAATTCGGGCGGTGAGAGCACACGGAAGCTTTTCAACTTCATGGAGAATAATGCCTCTGCAGTTCCAGATAAATAAAAGTATCTGAATTCATATAAAAATAATAGTTTTGTGATCAGAAAGTAATGTTGTACGTGAAATACCATAAATAATGCTTAACCGTATTTTTATCATTATTCGACAACACAAAGGTCATTTGAAAATTAAATTCCAGACACAAAAAAGAAAAAAAAGAAAAACAAGTTTGTCTCAGAAGAAATATGGCAAATGGCAATGCGAAATGCGCTTTTTTAAGAAAAGTCTAATGCGAAATGCAGGATTTTTTAATGACGTTTTTGACTCACTTTTTTCATATTTTTCAGAATGCAGAATGTTCAATTTTTTTCTGATTTTTAAAATTTCAAATGAGTAAAACCTAAAAAAAGAATGCGATCAGAGATCAATTTTAAACAAAATGCTCGCGGTCTTCTGAAACAAACTTTTTTTTCTTGGCCTGATAAAGCTGACTTTATCAAATAAAAACTATAGTTTATCGATAAACGAAGGTTTTGGAAACAAATCGAAAAGTTTTGAAATGTTTATCGCTGATAAAATGATTATATCAAATTGAAAAACACTCTTTATCGATAAACTAGGTTTATCAAACACACTTACATTTTTGTATATAATTATGTACATGGTCAGTGATGGTTGCCAGGAAGGATGTACGAGTGGGTGTTTAGACAATAAGACACTACCTCAATACTTCAATTGTGTATTTTCAATATAATGTAATAACATCTCCAACAAGACATTCTTTATAGTAAACTTCAAATATTATACTCAATCTTCTTCGGAAAGTATACGTTCTTAATTCCCTGAATTTAACAGTCTTAGCGGGCTGTTATTAGGGACAAAACCTTTGCGGACCTTAACAAAATTAAATCCTTGTAAAGTCCTGATTAAATACGTCCTTTTAATTTTGAAAATGAAACACTCCTTGAAATGATTAAAAACTGCTTAGAACAGTTAAAAGCTTTTTTAATCCAAAGAATTATTTTTTTTAATCCAAGAGGTTTGTTTCCATATTAGCATGCTTATAATATATAAATCCAAGGAATTAAGACAGTAATATTTTTACACTGTCCACCCCTCTTGTAGTTATTACACGAGGTCAAGGTCACACAAAGGTCTACAAGGTCAACATGTCAAAATAATCCAATCAAGTTACAACCACACCAAAATATTGTCTTTTCAAAACCATTTCAATGTATATAATTTCGCGATGATAAAGGTTTTGGAGTGGTCAAATCAAAAACGAGATTAAAATCGGATCACGATAAAAGATCAACGGCCACTATACCTTCGGAATGATCTCTGCGTTGAATTCCATAGCCAATCATCAAAGTCTTGGCCATTCCCAATGTTGAAGACACTTGTGAGCTTTGTGTTAAAATTGCCAATTCGGTGCAGTTTTACCTTCGATTGGAGCGTTTTGAAATGTTAGACCCCGTATTATCATGCATGTCCGTTGCCTCGCGTAACAACACAGGTCATGGTACGTTGCCATGGTTTGGGACAAGATTGCAAATGTTACATTGCCCAGAGATGAAGAAATATATTCCAATTCTCATAGCAGGGGGACATATTACTCCATGATTTAGAGCCGTTAGGTAATAGCTTTATGCTATAATTATGTGTGGGTAGAAACCCTGCTTAAAACTATATCAGCTTACAATGGTAATTCTTGAATATGTATGTAGATCATGACATTAAATGCTTCAAATGACTTGGAAAAGGATCAAACGATCTGATTAATTTTTCTAAGAGGATTCTTCAAGTGTGAAATTCTTCAACAAAAACTGATGGAACGGGTTTTTGCAAGATGGTTAGAGTAATCGATTACGCAAAATGTTATTCCTTCAATGTACTGCCTGACGTCCTTTGCTATCTGGACCAAATGAACAATGCACAATAAATTTTGGGGGCCTTTTTTACGAGGTCGGTTTTGGACCTTCATAATAGGGGAAAGAAAGAGTAAATCAATTTACGGTTTATTGCGTACTGGATGCAGTGCTCAATTTGAAATCTCGATGCAGTACAGCCACCGCACTGCACAAGGACAACACAGCAGTGAAGTATGAACGGCATGTCCTACTTGCTGCTTTGCGTGGCCGCTCACTTTATAGCTAAAGGTCCGTTCAGACTTCTGCTGCACTGCAGTGCAGGCCATTACCAGTTGGATACAGGCCTTTTGTTCATACTGATCCTCAATTCTCCCCCCCAACACCCGTCTCTTCCCTTCCTCAACCTTGGTCGTTCCGCAATGTTCGGGATCGTATTTATGTGATTATCTCCAGGAGCGCAATTAAGTATTTAAGATAAGACTGCTACCGGGTTTTATCATCGACATCGGGGCAAACACGCTGCGACAGTCAATTTATAGTCAAGGATGTGCGCAATGACACTGAGCAGTGACTAACGGCCTTCAGAGTGAGCATAGAGCATGTGCCTGTTCGCGGGGATTTATGTTGTATTGGATACGAAATACAGTCGTAATCTCGTTGAAACATTATACGACCGAAGAGTGCATTTAAACAATAACCCTATTAGAAGTTATATTGCTATAAGATGATTCATAACTAAACCTAAAAAGTGTGATCTGTATTGGTTATGATTTTTTTCTTTTTTACAGTTGCCCTCCGTGATCCGTTCGCAAACTTGTTCCCAATTTTTCTCTGAGCAAATTACTCATTAACAATAGGCCTATGCTGAAAGCCTATGGTAGTGATTTCGGGGGATATTGACGGTTTTCCCAAATTTTAAATTAAATATCGCCCATACGATGGTGCCTAAAAAGATACGTACATGATGTTAACGACTCGCAATGTTCACTCTAAGAAAAAAGTGCAACTTTTATCTTAAGAGTTAATAACGATCTCTAGTAATTTAAAATAGACCTCTATGAAGGTTTTTTGTACGTTTACGTCTTTTGCAAAGTAAGAAAAAAACTGAAAACAGCAGTGTTAGCCCTTTAGCCCTCTTTGCTTCTAACATACTTTTCTTGGCCCAAAAACATCATTTCTTCCTCATTACTTCAATCACCATTCAATAAATGCAAATGGTTTAGGGGGAGCTATCTAGAGCTACAAAAGTTTGATGATTAAATATGTAGACGGCCTGAGCGGAACACCTGAAACGTGATTTCTTATGTGCTGCAAAGGGAGATCTATGTGTTCTAAGTGATATCAGAACATTTGTGGAGGATAGCGGTAAGGTAGCGAGAAAGGAGTTGCAAAATATTAATAAAATGGAGAAGAGAGAGTAGTATGATATCATACATTAATTTGTATCGTGTATCTTAAAAGCGTCATTTGAAGTGAAAACAAGGCCTTAATGAAAGGGGATCAAAAAGGATGTGAGTCAAATAAAGGGAGAAAATTTCAGTTTAGGCGACTCTACTCGTGAATTCTCAAGCGGGTCTGTCAGGACATTTAATGAAAGGAAAGGCAAAGGTTTGGAAGAGTATTGTATACAGGTATACATCCGAGATATTAGTTTCCCATATACTAAAATATGGTTGCCGGAAAGCGAAAAATTCTTTCCGTAGTTAACTGCATGTATTACGCAGCATCTTTAATGCCACAGTTCAATTAATAACAGTATTGATCGTTTCTATTGTTACATTGTATCTATTGTATTAAAAGTAGAGTTCTGCTTTTTCCTGAAGAGGTTTAATTGAATTAAAATCCCAACAATCGGTACAAATCCTCGCGTCATGTGGTAAAGAATGCTTCTTAATCTCTGCTTAATTTCGAGAATTAATTTGTTTCGAATTTGTTTAAGTGAAATACACGCTTATGGTGTAATTCACAATATCGCTGAAGGGAAGGGTGGCGGAGGAAACGGGTTTGTAAAGAAATTAAAGAGGGTACGTAGAACAACGAAATAAACGCCGTCTTCATTCGTCGTATACCTTTGGGCGTGATTTTGAAGTGATATTATAGGACAAATCATTTTTAAGTCACTGCAAAGTTACTGACGAAAATGAATGCAAAGGGACGGTTGCGAAGGAACTAAATTAGTTTCTGCTTATGCTCAATTCTGCGCAATCAACTCTAGATGGCGGTTAGGGCGTAGCTCGGCAAGGGGAGAGAGCGAAAGGGGACCGAGGTGAAGTTATCAAACAAGTGGTTATTCAGAACATGGTGTGAAAAGGTTGCGAGAAAAAGAGTTACAGTACCAATCTTAAAAGGAGGAGGGTAGAACCGCGAAATCAAAGAAATCAAAAGTCTGCATTAAGTTGATTCATGTATCTGCAAGCGCCATTTGAAGTGATATCAGAAATTTGTGTAAGAATAACGGTGAAAGGGTAGCGAGAAAAAGTTGAAAAATAAAGGAAGGGGAAGAAGAGCATATTAAACGGATTCTACGTTAATTTGAACGGTTAACGAAGATGATTTAGTGCTCCAAAGCAATATAAAACGGGCGGAGTGAAGGGTAAAGAAAAAAATGACAATACAAGAAGAGGGACGATGAGCGAAATTGAATTATTATACATGAACTTGAATCATGTTCTTAAAAAGTCATTCGAAGAAACAAGCATCAATGAAAGGGGGCGAAAAGGATGTGAGGAAATAAAAGAGAAAAGTAAAAAAGGAGGAGGGTAGAACAGCGAAATTAAAAGAATCAAAAAGTTTGCATAAATTGAAATCGTGTCTTGAAGCATCATTATGGGTGATTGACAAACATTTAGGCTGATCAAGAAATTCTTATTTTTTTTTTTTTTTTGTGGTAATTAAAATAGTAATCTAGAACTAGAATGCTTAATTTCAAATTTAAGTTGGAGAGAATCGGATTTTCTGTTCCTGCCGTAAACATTTTTGGCACCGTTCTGAGCAAGGCCATTCGGATTCGTGTGTAACAAAAATTCGGATCCGGAAGTTATAGCAAAGTGTGATTTTCTATATCAAGGACTTCAATTTGAGCTTAGTTATTTCACACAATAATTAGTATAGGACATGCATTAGTATATGCAAAAAAACACGATTTGTTTGTTTGAAAATTGAGCGGGCCCTCATTGGGAATCTCTGAGTCAGCCGTCAATAAAGGGGAGCGAACAATGCTCTGAGGTGAAATCAAAGGTTTAGGCTAGGTCTACTCTAATCATTTATATAACAAAAATCTAGCTTTGAATAATTCAAGACATTTTAATGAAATCGAAAGAAGTAAGGATAGCAAAGAGTGTACAGACGACGTAATGTGTTCCAAAGCACTTGAAGGACAATGTTAGTACTGTGTAATCACTTCATTGTGCATTACTTTTGCCAAAATCCATTCTGAGCTCTCGAGCTCTCAAGAATTTTGATTGGCTCCCACCGAGGAGAGGCTCTCAACATATCATGAACTTATCAAATCACAAACTCTCTATCCTAAGATGGACTACAAAAAGGTATTACATAGCCCTATTCCCTATATGTGCAATTAATTAATAAGACGGATGATTAATACGGTAATATCAAATTTTTAATTTATCTCTTTTAAAGGTGTACATATGGAGCAGTAGAAACTTATTTTTATGTTGTTTTGCATTTTATTTATTAACGTGATCTTAATATGTTGAGTGTATTCGTACTTACATGTTTTAAGTCACTCAATTCAGCCTTTGGATTGCGAGGTGATTTTTTAATACCGCGTAAGAAACCTGTATGAAACTTCAGCAAGTGGTTTCTAGCGTGTGAAAGGGGGTGCGAGAAAGAGGCGAGGCGAATCAGGGAGAAGGAAATTTAATTTTTTGGTGTATGGTACGGAGTCATAGCGAGCGACCTAGGAAAGAGGTTGACACTTATGTAGCAAGAGTGGGACGTTTTAGGTGATATCTGTAAATTGAAGAAAAAAAAAAAATAATTTTTTCAAGCATTTATGAAAGGGGGTGCGAACATGGCTTGAAGTGGAATGTTTAGGTCTACTCTATCAGGTACCCAACAAAATCGCTCTTTGATCATTTCAGACAATTTTAATGAATCCGAAGAAGGAGTGGTAGCAAAAAAAATGTGTACCAGACGACATAATAGGTGCTCCATAGCACTAAAAGCACTGTCGGCTGGTGTCAGTATTGTGTAATCACTTTCCGGTTTTCTAGCGTGCTTGAAGGGGGTGCGAGAAAGGAAAGCGAGGCGATAGCAGAGGAGAAGGAATTCATTTTATTCCGTGTGGCATTGACAGGCTCTAGCGAAGTGACTTAAGGAAGACATTTGCGTACTTGCTTGTGAACACTTCTTATGTAACAAGGGTGATTTTTTATGTGCTTTACAGTAAAGTTGAAGAAAAAAAGGTAGCGGGATAGAGTAGAAAAAAAAAATACTAGAAAAAGAGTTGCAAAACTTTAATATAAAGAGGGAAGAACAGCGAAACCAGTGATTCTACTTAATTTGGAAATCGGTGATCTTATAAGCGTCATGTGGAGTGATTGCCAGCATTTAATTCAAGGGAGAAGTACAGGCTTTAAGATTAGATCTACTCTATATGAATCTAACAAAATCGATCATTGAATTAAATTTAATGACATTTAATGAAACAAGGAGTGGAAGCAAAGTGTGTACAGACGACATAATAGGTGGTCCATAGCACTAAAAGATAACTGCGGTACTGTGTAGTCACGTTCAGCAAGCGTTTTCTACCGTGCTGAAAATGGGGAGAGAAAGGAGAGCGAGGTGATATCAGTGAAGAAGGAATTCATATTTTTTTCGCGTATTGTACGGGCGTCATATCGAAGTGACCCCTGGGGAAGACATTTGATACTTGCTCATTTACAAGGGTGATGAAATGTGATATCCGTAAATTTGAAAAAGGTAGCGGGATAGAGTGCTAGAAAAGAGTTGCAAAACGTTAATATAAAGAGGGAAGAACAAACGAAACCAATGATTCTACATAAATTTGAATCGTGTATCTGACAGCGTCAGTATGGAGTGCTTGAGCATTTAATGAAAGGGGAGCGAACAAGGCTCTGAAGTGAAATCAAGTTAGGTCTACCTACTCAGTATAACAAAATCGACTTTTTGATAATTTTAAGACATTTTAATGAAACCGAAGAAGACTGGATAGCAAAGATGTGTACAGACGGCATAATAGGGTTCCAAAAGCACTAAAAGGACAAAGTCAGTACTGTGTAATTCACCTCCAGCAAGCAGATTCCTAGCGTGTTGAAAGGGGGTGCGAGAAAGGGGGAGCGAGGCGATATCAGCGGAGGAAAACGGGACCGTCATAGCGAAGTGACACCTTAGGGAGAGAAATTTGAATGTTTACTTATCAAGGGGGATTTTATGGCGATATCAGTAAATTTGAAAAAGGGTAGCGGGATAAGGGAAGCGAGAAAAGAGTTGAAAAAAAATTTATATAACGTATCTAACAAAATCGATCTTTGAAAATTTCAAGGGAAATTTAAGAAACCGAGGAAAGGATAGCAAAGATGTGTACAGACGGGAAAATGGTTCCATAAACACTATTCCAGTAAGCGGTTTCCGCGTGCTTGAAGGGGGTGCGAGAAAGGAGGGAGCGAGGCTATATCAGAGGAGAACGAATTCATTTTTTGCGGATTGTACGGTCGTAATAGCGAAGTAGTGACTCCTTGGAAAGAAAATTTGCCCTTGTTATTTTGTAAAAAGGGTGATTTTAGGTGATTAGCAGTAACTTTGAGAAAGGGTAGCGGATAGGTAGCGAGAAGAGAAGTTGCAAAACTTTATTATAAAGAGGGAAGAACAGCGAAGCCAATGTTGTACATTGAATCGTGTATCTTAGAAGCGAGATTATGGAGTGGGTGCAAGTATTTTTAATTAAGGGGAGCGAAACAATGCTCTGAGGTGAAATCAAGGGTTTAGTCTACTCTATCACGTATTCTAACCAATCGTCTTGAATAAATTTCAAGACATTTTAATGAAACCGAAGAAGGAATGGATAGCAAAGATGTGCACCGACGACATAATATGATGTTCCGTAGCACTAAAAGACAACGTCGGTACTGTGTAATCACGTCAGCAAGCAGTTTAGGCTTGAAGGGGGGTGGTGCGAGAAAGGGGGTAGCGAGGCATATCAGAGGAGGAAAAACCGGGCGTCATAGCGAAGTGACCACCTGATTAGCAAAGATATGTACAGACGACCATAATAGGGTGCTATAGCACTAAAAGACAACGTCAGATACTGTGTAATACCTTCCAGCAAGCAGGTTCCTAGCGTGTTTTAAAGGGGGTTGCGAGAAAGAGGGGAGCGAGGCGATACCAGAGGAGAAAAAGGGCGTCAAAGCGAAGTGACCACCTAGGAAAGAAATTTGATACGTGTTTAGGTATCAAGGTGATTTTTATTGCGTATCAGTAAATTGAAAAAGGTAGCGGGAAGAGTAGCGAGAAAAGAGTTGCAAAACTTAATATAAAGTATCTAACAAAATAGATCTTTGAATAATTTCAGACATTTAAATGAAATCGAAGAGGGAATGGATAGCAAAGATGTGTAAACGACATAATAGGTTGTTCCAATAGCACTAAAAGACAACTGACAGTACTGTTAATCACTTCCAGCAGGCGGTTTTCCAGTTGTGCTTGAAAGGCGGGTGCGAGAAAGAGGAGCGAGACAATATCATGGGGAGGAATTCATTTTTTTCCGTGTATTGTACGGGCGTCATTTCGAAGGGACCCCTGGGGAAGAAATTTGATACTTGTTATGAAAGTGTGATTTTATGTGACCTAGTCATGAAAAAAAAGGTGCGGATAGCGTAGCGAGAAAAGAGTTGCAAAACTGTAATATAAAGATGGAAGAACAAAGAAACCCCACGATTCTACATAATTTGAATGTATATCGTAGAAGCGTTATCATGGAGTGGTTGCGAACAAGTCTTTGAAGTGAAATCGAAGATTTAGGTCTACTCTAATCAGGATCTAACAAAATCGATCTTGAATAATTTCAAGACTTTTTAATGAAACCGAGAAGGAATGGATAGCAAAGATGTGTACAGACGAAATAATAGATTTCCGTAGCCGAAAAGACAACGTCAGGAACGGTGTAATCACTCCAGCAAGCAGTTTCCTAGCGTGCTTGAAAGGGGATGCGAGAAAGGGGGAGCGAGGCGATATCAGAGGAGTAAACGTGCGTCATAGCGAAAGTCGGACACCTAGGGAAGAAAAATATGATACTGTTTATGTAACAAAAGTGATTTATATATGATATCAATAAATTGAAAACGGGTAGCGGGATAGGGTAGCGAGCACAGGTTGCCATAACTTTAATAAAGAGGAAGAACTGCGAAACCAATGATTCTATATTAATTGAATCGTGTAGCTTAGAAGCGTCATTATGGAGTGATAGCAATATTAATGAAAGGGGAACGATCACGGCTCTGATGAGGTGAAATCAAAGGTTTAGGTCTACTCTATCATGTGATGTGTAATCACTTCCAGCACGCAGTTTCTAGCGGCTTGAAAGGGGATGCGAGAAAGGGGGAGCGAGGCGATAACAGAGGAGAACGTCGTCAAAGCGAAGTGACCACCTAGGGAGGAAATTTGAACTGTTTATGTATCAGGGTGATGTTTAGCGAGATCAGTAAATTTGAAAAAGGGTAGCGGGAAAGGGTCGCGAGAAAGAGTGCAAAACTTTAACTATAACGTATCTAACAAAATAATCTGTGAATAATTCAAGACATTAATGTAACAAGAGGAATGGATAGCAAAGATGTGTACAGACGACATAATGGTGTTCCCATAGCACTAAAGGACAACTGAACAGTACTGTGTAATCCCTTCCAGCAAGCGGTTTTCTAGCGTGCTTGAAAGGGGGTGCGAGAAAGAGAGCGAGGACTGATATCATGGGGAGGAATTCATTTTTTTCGTGTATTGTACGGGCGTCATTTCGAAGTGACCCCGGGGAAGAAATTGATACTTGTTATGTAATAAGGGTGATTTTTATGTGACATTAGTAAAATTGAAAAAAAAAGGGCTAGGCGGAATCGGCGTAGCGAGAAAAAGAGATTCAAAAAACTGTAATATAAAGAGGAGAAAAAAGAAAGAAATGTTTTTACTTTTTTTTACACATTGAATGTATATCTTAAAGCGTTATCTGGAGTGGGTTGCGAACAAGTTTTGAAGTGAATCAACGATTAGGTACTTTTTCCTTTTTTCTCACGTATCTAACAAAATCGATCTTGAATAATTTCAAGACATTTTACTGAAACCGAAGAAGGAATGGGTAGCCAAGATGTGTACAGACGACATAATAGATGATCCATAGCAGAAAGACAAACGTCAGTACTGTGTAATCACCAGCAACCAGTTTCCTAGCGTGCTTGAAAAGGGGTGCGAGAAAGGGGGAGCGAGGCAATATCAGAGGAGAAAACGTGGGGCGTTACGAAGTGACACCTAGGGGAAGAATGATACTTGTTTATGTAACAAGGGTGATTTTTATATGATACAGTAAATTGAAAAAGTGTAGCAGGATAGGGTAGGAGAAAAGGAGTGCAAAATTTAATATAAAGAGGAAGAACAGCGAAACAAGATTCTACATAATTTGAATCGTGTATCGTATGAAGCGTTATTATGGAGTGATTGGCAAGCATTAATGAAAGGCTCTGAGGTTAAATCACAGGTTTAGCGTACCTCTACTCATGTATTTAAATCAAAATCGATTTCAATATTTCAGGGACATTTGAATGAAATCAAAGAGGGAAGGATAGAAAAGTATTACAGACTAAAAAGGTGTTCCCATAACACTAAAAGACAACTGTCGAGCAAGCGGAAAAGGGGTGCGAGAAAGGGGGTACTAGGAAAGGGGAGCGAGGCGAATCAGGATATGAGAATCTGTCATTTTTAATGCGGCCTTAAGGTGTTAGATGACCGATCAACAAACCTCGTCCTCACTTACCCTCATCAAAATTGAGATTTGATATCAGAAGAACGCTAAGATTTTTCTCATTTACCAGTGAAATTTAGCCCAGAAAAGTTTCCTTTCAATGTTATGATTTTTTTAAAAAACGGTATCCCAACATTTTGTTATACCATATTATTAACACAACGCTGGACCAATTTAGTGCACATTTTCTAAAACATCCGAAACGGCTACCGGTTAATGGTTTTATCTCAAAATTTGTAATTGGTGATAATATGCTTCCATGGGAGGGAGAAAAACATCATATAAAAAAATCGGACCTTGATCGGTCACCCACCTTAAGGTAGTTACAACATCAAAAGGAAAAATCAGATTCATCTCAAGTTTCGGACTCGAACGTTTTGTGGCGTGCCTATATTTATTTTCAGTTGATTTGTTAAATTATCAACACACAAAGATTATATTTCGAAATGTTTTACTTGACATAGCCATTATACATAGCTTACGGTATACCTGTTAGCTTAGAAGCTATATCATGAAGGAAGCGACGAGCCGTAATTCCCGCCATCAGAAGAATCACCTACTGCTTTGTGATTGGATGGTGTAAGTATACCTTCACTTTCTAAACTACCCGAATCTCAACGCATGCGCCTGGGCGAATCAAGGCTAGAGGTAATGGGATATCGATGGGACTGTGAAGCGAGGTCGATGGATAATTGTCGCTGTGTGTAACCAGTTAGTAGCATAATTGCTGTATCTTGGAGAGCGTATTGGCCGGAACGAACTTTTGGGCCTGCAAACGCCCGGTATGCAGTGAGTTGCTTTGCCGAATAGCAGTCTCTGGCCCAAGATGACTGTATGCAGTACGCAACAAAGTAAATTCGCTTAAACTTGCATTGCGGGGTTGCAGCACTGCATGCATACAGTAGAAGTATGAACGGACCTTATGCAATTTATGCAAATTCACAAAATTTAATTTCATTGCGTTGTCATTTGCATTATTTTTTTTTTTGCTCATATATGCATCTGCGTTGCAGTGAGTTGCGTTGGCCGATTTATCGATCGTTTTCTGCCAAATCAACGCAACCCACTGCCTCCGATAAAAGGAATAATTAAATGCCCATCAAGACTTGCAGCATCTGGCTTGCAGGCGAGTTGCATGCGATGCCGATAAATCGATCACTGTCATGCGACCCAGTGAAAATATATTTAACTTCATTGCGCACCACAACCGTATTCTGGCTAGAGACTGCAATTCTGGTGCAAATCATCGCAACGCAGATGCGGTAAAGTCACGGCATTACGTCACGCCTTTATGTCACGGCATGTGAGCGCCATGATTGTATGAAGGCTGAGCAGTATTCCGTCAGACGCCAGATGTTTATAAGTTTAATTTGCTCTGCCTAGAGTTCTCATTAAAAAATATCAAACAGGCAGGTACTTGAAAGATTATGGATTGAAAAGTGGTCACATAACACAACTATCCTTCGGATTTCACGAGAAAAACAAAAAACTAACCACGTGAATTGGTTTTGTTTGGATATATGCAAATAAATTGTCTGTAATGCTAGCTATTGGGTGAAAAATTGCCCGTGCCACAACGGTAATGAGATTTCGTCCTCCCCCCAAAAAGACAAAACAAGAGGGAACAAATCACAATTGTGTGTGCTTATAATTCATTGGAGAATCTGTTCTTGGGATCATCCAGATGTAATTATCACCATGACGCATTTTTAGGCGTGATTTGGGGAAGTGGAAAAAGCGAAACTTATCATCTCTACTGTCATGTCTTTTGGCTTTTTTTTGTCGGCAAGTATTGAGTAGCCATTTTGCCCCTTCGATCCATCACGTCCAGAATATCCTCTGTTGCTTTCCGGTCCACCGAGGCCGTCCCAGTATATTTTGTCGATAAACAACGACTGAAGAAGCATCTGCCGGAATTCCTGCCCGTGTACTGAAAGTGCTTGCGCGGGAAGCTGAAAAGAAACAAAATAGCAATGAGTTATCACAAGGAAAACGTTTAATTGTCATTTAATAATATTGATCCATGATAACAGGATTGACCAATGATTACTTTACTCATTTTATCGTCTTAAAATGTTTCTAAAGTTCTCTAAAGATTGTCAACTTGTCAGCTATCTTTTATCCTAAGATGACAGTGCCAATCCATAAGTGTCGACTACGGACGTGATGATCAGCTGATGATAAACTAAATCTTTTCGACCGTCTTCAAACATGAAGTACTGATTTAAAGTTAAACATTGAAGTGTTGTTTAAAAAAACCAC
The DNA here is from genome assembly GCA_023653785.1 of Ophioderma brevispina. Taxonomy (NCBI): domain Eukaryota; kingdom Metazoa; phylum Echinodermata; class Ophiuroidea; order Amphilepidida; family Ophiodermatidae; genus Ophioderma; species Ophioderma brevispina. The sequence goes on from JAMKCH010006147.1 coordinate 17,790, forward strand.
AACGTCTTTAGATAGTGATGGCTACTAATGAACTGCTGAAGAGCTTGCCATTGGCGGTTATCTAAGTGTCTACACGCTGCATTGAGCTCAATAACTAACAATTATTTCGCATTAGAATTCCAAGCACATGACAGTGTCTCGTGAGAGCTGCAGAGTTGACAACGATATTAATTTACATTAATTTCAAGGTAAAGTAATTAAACGGTAGCGCTGAGAGGAAATAAGGGAGACTACTAGGATAAAATATTTGATTTTTTTCTATATTTATTTCAATTTTTGAACTGGTGAGAGGGAAAATACTTCAAATATTGTCGGTCAGGCGTCTATCTGAATTCAGTTTATGTAATGAATATAGAACATCATTCTTTTTTTTTCAGTGTGTAAATTGGACGTTCTCTCAGGTCTATTGTTACAAGAACTGCAATACCAGTGATACGCATTACATATAAGAACCTCAGAATGTTTCGCGTTTAACATATGCTTAATAACACCAATACGGTCAAATTGTGTAATGTGAGCAACACGTTGTCAGATATTGTAACAAAATTTGCAGAAGGGCACGTGATTTCCAGCTATCAAATCATTAAAAATAGCACCTAGCCTCTATGGAACTTTTCAAAGATTGGGGTTCATATGCCATAATAGTCAGCTGGAAATTAATTTAACGGTCCGCTAAACTGCTGATGTGTGTCTCGTGGTAATCTCATTGTGCGTATTTTTAACGCTTTAGCGGCGGTTGGGCTAATCGTCACGGGATTTGGATTTACAATATAGACTCAAATTGTAGATTCTTCGCGATTTTTACGCTTTTTCTTTTCTTTTTTTCTTTTGCCTCTGAAATTACTGTGTTTCTATTACAAAAGGAGGAAAGGAAAAATTACAAAGGTAATTAAGAAGTTTTAATAAGCAATTGAATTAGCAATTAGATGTCTATTAAATGTTAAGCTACTGGACACTATTAACGTACTAGTTAAGAATGCCCAACGCAATTTGGTTCAAATATTCTAACCTAAAATGGGTGACATTAACAAAGTAGAGTTAAATGGTACGCAAATGTAGGGTGGTTACCAGGTTTCGGTTAAATTGTAAGCATTTTAAACAGTGATGCATGTGTTTCTTTCTGTTCTAACCCAGAAGGTAAATTTATTATATCTAAAGCATATTATCTATGAGTAAATAATAGAATCAAACCATATTTAATGCATCCGTTATTTAAAGAGAGTTCGGTAACGACCATATTAATTGCAGCTAGTATTTAAAGAGAGTTCGGTAAAGAACATCATTGACAGTTGCAGCCAATATTGAAAGAGAGTTAAGGAAAGACAACATATTCACGGTATCCACGCTCTTAATGTACACGACAGTCAATTTTATTGAAAAACAATTTGGAGGGTACTTGTGTTACAAATCAAGGAGACGTTAGTGTACATGGTTTTAATTGACGTAGCTGAGGCAGTAACATCACTGCTGCCCTTCATTGTGCATCTGACAATGCTTTGATAGATGTTGAAAATGCACATGGTCAGTACTCGCATACCATTGCATTTATTGACCACAATAACAAGATCAGGGCGTTGGCTGGTTGGAAGGTTATTTGGTGGCATAGAAGTAATATTGATTGTAGATTTACCGCTGCATCAGCAGGAAGGTATCATTGAGATTTTTTAACAGATGATCACTAAAATGAAATTGTGCTCCATTAATCTCCCTTGGGTGAGGAATGTGGAGCAATATTATTAATATGGTGAAGAGTTTCTATTGCCACAAAAAATTTACACTTGGTATTTGTTCTTTTCCCCCATGTTTTGAGATTTGTAAAAGTAGTCAGATAGGCAATATGCCGTACTGCAAACCCAGGACGCCGTGGGAAAATCATCATTGTTCCGACTCAATGAGCTTAAGTAAATTCCCTGTGGGACCAAGTGGAGAAGAATTTTCCCCCGAACCTCTTTCCTCTGGGTGATGATAAGGCTTTTGTTTTGTTCCTTAACGCTTTCCATTTGGATTTGACTTCATAGGCAAGGCACAGGGTTCAGTATAGCGATCTTAAAGTTCTCCATTTTCCCTCGCGAAATCTTAGCCATCTTCCGTTTCCTAGACATTCTCTGACTATTTTGGATGAATAGCAGGAGAATAGCCTTTATCATACACCTGGCGTAAACAAGAGAGGGAGATTCAGGTACCATCAGATAATTTATTAGATAGCTAGGCTATATGGGCGGCCGGAATGTGGCTTACCCCTGCTTTCATGCAATACATGCACTGCTTTTCCCCTGCAATACAGGCACCAGATTCACCTGAACATTTCAGATATTCTGCAGGCGAGCTTGGGTTGTTCGGAGGACGGTTGGCAAGAATTAACATATGGCCTCCCGTCCAACGCGCACTATATTTCAGTACGTTTACTTTTGTGGGGGAGGGGTGATGAGGGGAAAGAAAAAATGGGCTTAATTTACACTGGGCCCGTAACCTAAAATGATTGGACGGAAGAAACGCCAAAAAACTAAATAAAACCACAAATACAAATGAGGAGAAAAGGAGGTTTTTATAAAACTTTATTACAATGCAAAATGAGGGATGCACTTTATTGGAGCAGTGGAGTTACTCAGTCACTCAAAAATCATCGCTTCAAAATATCATTGGCTTATGCAATATCAATAAAAATGATATATTCAAGTATCAAAACTAGTTATTTGAAAAGTACAAAAAAAATAGCAACGTCAGAACGTAGGAGGGAGGGAACTGTTACAATTTAGCAAGATTTGTTACCGGCATATATGTAATTTTGTCTTCCTGATGATATTTTGTTTTGGTTTGTCGATTTAAATCGATATACGTTTTGTTTAAGTTTATTGGGTTTGTGGGTGTGTGGTTGCCGAAAAAGATTTTTCTTGGGCTAAATGGCGTTCGAATTATACGAAACACGATCAGTTTCTGACAGTTGACAGTGACGGCGCCCATGACTCTTTTTGGGGGGGGGGGGGGGGGGGGCAAAGTGAAATCTGGGGGGGGCAAAAGTATCAAATATTGGAGATTTAATCAATTTTGGCACACAAAATCGCTAATTTCCCCAAAATTTTGTGATTTTTGCCCCAATCGCCGACTTTTGCCCAAAATTCCTTATTTCTTTAAGCCAGGAGGGGGGGGGCACCCAGGGGGGCAAGAAAAAAATTTTGGTGGGGGGGGGCTATGCCCCTTGCCCCCCCCCCGTGGCGCCGACACTGTTGACAAAAAATCTTGTTAGATTTCTAAGCATGTTATCTTGAGGTCATCTCAATAAATGTGCGACGATGTATGTTTTTCAAGCACATCATTGTCATCTCATGGTAAATAAACAGACAGTCCGAACATCTGCCCAACATTATCAACTTTACATGCGTGATATACTTCTTCGTATATGATTCATAACACACATTAAGCGAATTGAAGCATTTTTGAGACGTCTTTTTAAACCACTGACTAGGTTCCACTGGTCGCAATGAAAATGTATATAACTTTGAAAACTTTTAGAGAAGTTGGTCATATGGGCTAGGAATTATGGACTATAAATGCTTCACGCAATACCTGCGCTGCTTTCATCTGCAAATACAAGCACCTGGTTCACCTGAACATTTCAAATCTTTCTGCAGGTGATCTTTTTGTATTTTTGCACCTTGGGTTTTCTGGAGGACAGGTCCTGGCCAAAAAGTTAACCTACTAACCTCCCTTGCAAATCGCCCTATATTTCAATTTCAGTGTGGTTTTTAAATATTTTTCTTAGTTTGGGGCTGAGAAAAACGTTGGCCTTAATATCATCACTAGGCCGTAACCTACAAATGTTTGACTTGCCTAAAAACCCGCCCCCCAAAAAAAACTGGGATTAAAACAAATACACACACACGCAAATACAACCCATAATGTTTAATAAACTGATCAACATAAAAAATTAAAATCAGTTTTCACGTCCACGGGTGATTTTTCACAAAGTTTCAACCCATCATATGACCCATCGTACGCAAACGCATCCTATTAGTTACTGTTAGAAATCCCTATTATTTACGATGCGTTCGACTTAAGATTGGGTTAAGGTTTTCTGAAAACCGAGGAAGAGAATGTGGTTTTAAAAAAAACGTTTATACAATGAAATGGGGAGGCCACTTTATTATTTTAAGGTGCACGAGAGATTTTTCACATAACGGTTGGTTTCCTAAAAATGTAAAAATTTCTGATTTTTGGCACTAATGTAAAAGCTCTCTAGCAAAAATGTCCCCATGTGAAAAGATTAAGCTGAGAAATATTTCTTTAAGTGCAAAAAAGTTGTGAAACTTCTAATTTTCAATAGGAGCAAAACAAAATTCATCCTATGTTTCATAATTGAAATTTAGCAAATGAAAATTGCTTTTTGTTTTCACTTCAAGGCATTTCTGTATCCAAAGACAAGGTAATAAATCTATTTTGGGGGTTTCTTGTCCCCCTATGTGGAAAAAACTACAATATAACTACATTGGGTCGCCCAAAATTCTCGTTGCACCTTTAAGATTGGTGCAGTGGAGTTACTCGTGTAACTATCAACAAACCTCTTTAAAATTGATTCATTTGGGCCTTATATGCCAATTCATAAAAAATGTATATACTCCAAGCATTCAATACTAAAGTTTTCTGAAAATGTAACAAATCATAAGTAGCATTTCCCAGAACGTAAGAGGGAGGGGAACATTTTTAACTATTTACCTAAGATTTTGTTTACACCGGCATAGTAATGTAATTTTTTGAATCTTTCCTTGATTTCAAAAAATTGTTTTTGGTTTGTCGATTTAGTCCGATAGGTTTTAGCAGGTAAAGTGGGTTAATGCGTAAGACGGGCAAGCTCATGGTGGAAGTTAACCATATACATTCACAAACGCAACACTTTTTGGATATTTCACATGGGAGGGATGTCCCTCAAATTCATGCCAGAAAGTGGCGATGCCTTTCAATTAGTAACTTTTTCCAGGGTTATAATAAGCGTGTACAATTGTGATTACGGTCAGCTTGGATTAAACGGAATATATATCATGAAACATTAGCATATTTTAAAGTTTTGCATCATGCAAATTTAATTTGGGCAGCATATTAAGTGAAGCTTAAATTAATTCCTACTTTGAAATAATGCATAACTGTATATAACTGTTTTGATCTTAAAAGGTATAATGCAAATAATGTACCATAAATGATATTAACGGGCTTTAATGAGCACTTTCACAAAAAACGCTACAAATATTTGAAAAAACAATTTATTGAAATTTAAATAAATAAACGTATATACGTTTGCCCAAATATTGTCTACATCTTCATATAAAATGTCTTTAAATTCTTTGCGACTTTAGATGAATGTCCGCGTACCCAATCTCCCGCGTAAATCTGTTAAAAGTTTTATTGGTCGCTTGTATGTGTGTGTGTTGCCGAAAAAAATGTTTTCCTTCGGTCAAATAGCGGTTTGAAAATTTTATACGACACGTGATAATGTCCGCTACACACAAAAGAAATTTTTCCCCCAGTCATATTTTTTTTAAAGTTTATCAGCTAAGTTGACAAAAAAATCTTATTTAGATTTTTAAAGCATGGTTTAATATGATGTCATCTCCAAAAATGTGCAGCGATGTATGTTTTTTCAATGCCACATGCATTTCAGTATTAATGGTAGAATAAACAGACAGTACCTAAACATCTGCGTCCCAACCTATCACTTTACATGCGTCAATACTTTTTGTAATATGTGATTTATAGCACAAATTTTAGCAAATTTAGCATTGACGTTTTTTAATGACTCCTTTAACAATCACTGTCCCAAGACGAGGTTAAGTTCCACTGATCGCAATAAAAATGTATATTAACTTTTGTGAAATGCTTTTGTACAGGGAGTGCGTGTTTTAAATTTTTGGGTTAAAATGTTTAACTTGATAGATTATTTGATTTTCTTTCGCGCTATACAAAGTGTTATCTTGGGGAGCGTCCCTCAACACCCAAATTCTTCATACCCTTGACATTCTAGCATGAATTACACGCCGTGATGATTACATCTATGTTTTCAATCTACCTTCGAAATTGGGATTATTTCACTTTTCTGGGTTACTCGACCGGTTGCTCCTGAAGGTGTTGATTTAAAATAAATGATATTAAAGAGTCTTTTTCACATAATTTTGAAATATTCGAGGCAAGTCGGTGTTTGTGTTATTTGCGTTATAAGCAATCTTTGGTAGGTAATCTTGAACTCTTTCCGAAATATTTGGAGACGATTCGTGCAATTTTTATTTGCATCTATGTAGAACATCAGTCCATAGAATTGCCAATCCTTTTTACCTGCCATAATGTAGGGTCGCATCTTTAAGAGCAATTATACCGACCTTGACTATTTTTAACAGACATTTTCCCTCTCTGACAATTACGAGCACTCGTGCTTGTTTTTGACGTTTTGAACGCATAGAACATTAGAACGCATAACAGCAACTATCGATTTTCAAAATGATCAGTTTTGGAAATTTTGATTTGTAATTAAAAAAAAAAAAAAAAATATTCTTAAAATTTAAATGATTTATGGGGAAAATTAATTTAGTTTATCGATGCAAATAGTTCTGTCTATTTCCACGGACTATATATTTCTATCTATTCTCAAATAGTTTTTCTCTTAAAATTAAATCAACTTAAATGTGGGCCAGACAGGGGACATTCACAGTACGCTTGAAAGATGAACATTTTTAAATACATTTGTAAATCGTCTAACCGTAATCCTAATGAAGAAGGATCACGCTATCTATTCTGCATTGTGCATCAATGAGCAACGCTTAATTCTTACTCCCATCCGATAACCAAAGAATAATTAACGCAAGGTGCTGATACATATGGTTTGAGAATTTCTAATTCATTTCTGAAGTCTCGTTCATCCATGTGGTTGTAAGCTCAATCACACTGTTTTCAGTCAATCTAAATACGAGGTTGAGGTTTGATAAAAGGTCTTCTTAAACTTCTTACAATCTAATTAAGTCAGTAAACTACAACAAGCAATTTATTTCTTCATGGGGTACCTTTGAGGCACCTGTATTAGCTGCGGAGTACCCACCCTCACCCGCATTAGTATCATGTCGCCGGCAGTAAAGTGGGAGTATTCCATCCACCTAGTTACCCACACTAGGAAAGAAACACGCAGCTTTCAAGTATAATCTTCCGTTGAATGTACGTGTTTTAGTTAATCATTACTGTCCGTACTACCCTAAGATATCCGATTTAGATGCTTTTTGGTCACTGCAGGGTAATGTTAAGATACCATAGTTGGTTTACAGAAAGCCAACATCTGAATTTTTATGATTTTTTCCATTTAGCAAATCACTGATAACTAAACGCCTTTAACCTGTCTATTTAGTCATTGATAACCCGCTTTCCCACGATCCAGAAATTACCTGTATCTGTAGAAGGTAACTGCTCAGATGAAGTATTACATTTTTCATATCTTCGTTGAAATGTTAAAAACAATCTAAATGCAATGATATCGCACAGGAATGCGTCTATTGACTGAAACCAATTGGGTGTGATAAAACCTCGGTGGATGGAATTTAAACCAATGCTATATCTATTGGCATTGTGCAATTGGGCTTCTAAGCCTTCATAGCTAGAGTAGATTTCAAAGTGATACTTTAATTAAAATTTTAGGTCAGTCCATTCGCGCATTCGCCGTGAAGTTCATAGTTGGGCTCTCAGTTGTGCCCAGATGGGAAAGGGTGTTTCACTTTAGGTTTGAATCGGTTTCTAGAACAAAATTTTGCGTTAGATTACGAAAATACAGGTAGGGATTTGAATAAAATTGATGCCCAAGGGTATTCCCGGGGTGCTCCTACAATTGCGGGTCCGAAAATTAGGTAAGGGTTTTCCCAAGTCCAAGTGATGGTGAATTAGTATCAAATTATGTTTTAGGAGGCATGACAAAGTCAATGCGATACCTTTAAAAATCAATATAGGACTGCCTCTTTACCTCAAAATCAAAAATGGCGGCCAAAAAGGGCCGCCGCATTGTAATAAGTAATGTTAGGCCCAACTATTTCCAAGTCCAAATTCAATGATATTTTAGTTGTATACATATGTTTATGAACACGGAAAAATCAAAATGAGTACTTCTCACAAAACTCCAATCATAGGATGCCAATTTCTACCGCTAAAATCCAAAATGGCGGCCCAAAAGAAGGCATATTTTAATAATTAATTAGTGCCTACCCTAGCCCTGCCCCCATATCCAAATCATGTATTTTAGTTTATACATATGTTTTGATCACACGGCCGAAAAAAGCCGATGAGCCGACTTCAAATCCAATATGGCTGCCTTCCTAACCGTCAAAATATCCAAAATGGCGTCCAAAAAGGGCGCATTTTAATAAAGTAATTTAGGCCCACTATTCCAGTCCAAATTCATGATATTTATTTATACATATGGTTTTGACACGACAAAAAAAAATCCAATGAGCTACTTTTCAAAATCCAATATGGCTGCCTCTACCTCAAACTCCAAATTGGCGGACAAAAGGGCACATTTTATAATAAGGTAGGCCCCCCTAGCCCAAATCCAAATTCAAACGAATTTTAGTTTAACATATGTTTTTGACACGAAAAGCCAATGAGATACTTCTCAAAATCAATATGGCGCCTTTACTCAAAAATCCAACATGGCGGACAAGAGGGCACTTTAATAAATACATGTAGGCCCTAGCCCAAGTCCATATCAATGATATTTTAGTTTATACATATGTTTGAACACGAAAAAGCCAATGAGATACTCTTCAAATCCAAAATGGCTGCCTTCACCTCAAAATCAAAAATGGCGCCATAAGGGAGTATTTTAATAAATAATGCAGGACCCATTCTCCAAGCCAAAATTCAATGATATTTTACTTTATAATATGTGTTTGAGACGAAAAGCAAATGAGATACTTCAAATCAAAAATGGCTGCCTCATTTAGTGGAAATCAAAATGGCGGCCAAAATGACGTCAAAATGAAGTATTAACATATTCAACGTAAAATGATGATGCTATTAGTACCTTATTAGAGGTTATTTTTGGACAAAAGCAAACTCATGGGATGGATAACATGGAAAATAAAATGGCTGCCAGCCTGTTACAATGTGACCTACTCTGGCAAAATCATGGAACATATCGCCAGACACGTTTTTGCGTTATTTGCCCTAAAATCATTCACAATTTTTTGCAGGATTGTCAAATCCCTAATTTTGTGTTTTTGGGTTCCTGACTTCATAAGCTATCAAAAATGAGTTTGATACAAAAAAAAGATATTTAAATAATATATTGAGCATAACTATGCAAAAATCCCGTGGGACGACTGTACTGAACTGGAACACATTGGCTCATTTGTAGATGCCAAGCATGTAAAATTCTTCTAGTAACATACCCAAAATAAATTATAGCTAAAAAGTATGTGGATCATTTTAAAGCACATGTTCTTGTCCATTGCTATTATCTCAAAATCTGCAATGTTGAAAAATCCAACTTGTCACTGTTTCGTCAGAGCAGGTCCAAGTTCAAAATGGCAGCCAAAATGTCATTCTTGGTAAAAAAAAAAAGTATGGGAGAGATTTGAAAATGAGTCCATTAATATTTATCTCTCAAGTATTAACATAAAGTAGCCGTAGGCCCACAAACATTCAAAAAAACAAGTAGTTGTTTACCATTTTTTCCAAAGGGTTATGATACCATTGCGATATCACAATGACAAGAAATGTGCTTTAAAAGATACCCCCCCCCACCCCCCCAGGTTATACTTTTCGATAAACTTATTTTGGGATATGGTACTAGAAGATTTTAATTGCTTTGGCATTTTCTAAGAAAAGAGCCAAATTTTATTGTTCCAGTTAAAGTACAGTAGCCAATTGGGATTTTTGCATAGTTATGCTCGATATTATTACTTAATAATATTTTTTTGTATCAAACTCATTTTGATAGCTTATGAAGTCAGGAACCCAAAAAACACAAAATGGGATTGAAAAAAAGCAAAAAATTGTGATATGATTTTTAGGGCAAATAACGCAAAAACGTGTCTGGCGATATGTTCCATGATTTGCCAGAGTAGGTCACTATATTTTAACAGGCTGGTAGCCATTCTAATTTTCCATTTTTCCATCTCATGGGTTTTGCTGTGTCCAAAAAAACACTACCCACATAGCACGCCACAATTGGACCAACCAAATGGGTCCCCATCGGTACTCTTGGCATGCATTATGTGGGTGGCTTTTTATTGGTCCTTTATTGGCTCCTCCAAGGGCAATAATGGTATTCCGTTGGTAATTTTGGCATCGGTTAACACGTGGCTAGTGCATATGTGCGTCATAATGGTTCCATTGGCAGCTGTGGCATCGGCATCATATCGGCACCTTACTGGTCCAAGATTGGTGAAGAAGATTGACCCAAGACAAGCAGCCAATGATAGAGCCAATATTGGATAACATTGGCCCATTATTGACTTAAAAGCAATTGATTACTTAAAAATAGCAGGGCGAGAACTTGGTCAAATACATATAGGAAGACACTAATATGTCTCAAAACTAGGTGTTTTTAAAACAGAGCACAGAGTTCAATGACATTATACTATATTATACAGTGCATGAAAAATATTAACTACGTGAGGAGCTCGAAATGATAATTAATTTATTTTAAATAGCAGTTTGAAAAAAAAAAATCCAATTAAAAATAATTGTTGTAAAAGAACATATATGGCATCATTGGCACAACACCGGCACAACATTGGTTTTATTAATCATTGTTAAATTGGGCCAATATTGGGCCCATGAGCAACAATATATTTATCCAATATTGTAAGGTCCAATAGAGGGCCATAAATAATAAATATTGGCTACAGTATTTGGAACCACAAGTGACAGTGCTATCTGGGTAAAGTACTAATATCATCATTCATTGTACCTTGGTATAGTTTAATACGTCATTGACGGTCATTTTGGCCGACATTTTGATTTTTCTCATAAAGCTAAAGGAGCATTTTGAATTTTGAAAACGTATCTTCAACAATTTTTTGCTTTTTCGTCTTCAAAAAATATGTATAAAAGTAAAATATCATTGAATTTTGACTTGGAGAATTCGGGGCCTACATTATTGATTTAAAATTTACGACCTTATGGCCGCAAGTTTTGAATTTTGAGGTAGAAGGCCAGCCATATTGGATTTGTAAAAGTATCTCATTGGCTTTTTCGTGTCAAAAAAACCATATGTATAAACTAAAATATCATTGAATTGGGACTTGGGTAGGGGCCCACATTATTTATTAAAATGTGCCCTTTTGTCCACCATTTTGGATTTGTAGGTTAGAAGGGCAGCCTATTGGATTTTCAAAATGGATCTCATGGCTTTTTTTTTTTTTCTTTTGTCAAAACATAGATATAAACTAAAAGATAATTGAATTTGGAATTGGGCTAGGGGGCCTAACATGAGTTATTTAAAATGTGCCCAATTTGTCCGCCATTTTGGATTTGAGGTAGAAGGCAGCATATTGGATTTTGTGAAAGTAGCTTCATCGGCTTTTCGTGATCAGAAAATCATATGTATAAACTAAAAGATCATTGAATTGGAATGGGGCTAGGGAGGCCAACACATTAATTATTAAAATACACCCCTTTTGCGCCATTTGGATTTTGAGGTAGAAGCAGCCAATGGGATTTTGAAAGTAGCCCAGCTCATGGATTTTTCGGGTTCAAAAACATATGTGAAACTAAAATATCATTGATTTGGGACTTGAAATAGTGGCCTACTGGACTATTAAATGCGCCCTTTTGGCGCCATTTTGGATTTGAGGTAGAAGGGCAGCCATATTGGATTTTTAAAGGTATCGCATGACTTTGTCATGCCTCAAAAAAAATATACTTGATATATATCACCATACTTGGACTTGGAAAAAACCCCAACCTAATTTCGGACCCCATTTGTAGGAGCACCCCCGGGAAATTACACTTTGGGCACATTTTATCAAAACCCGACCTGTATTTCGTAATCTACGCAAAAATTTGGTCTAGAAACCCGCTTCAAACATAAAGTGAACACCATTTCCATCTGGGACAAACTGAGAGGCCCGACTATAAGAGGGAATTTATTTAATGACCACAGGTTAAAAAAAGGGTATGATTCAGATAAATATACAGTAATATAGCTAGTAAATAAATGGTGACCTGAAATACATTACTTCATAACAAAGATAAACTGCACCGAAGCTTGCTGTGTTCAATTGAAGTCCAGGAAGAAACCATCGGCAAATAAACGTTGTTGAACACAGTTGACACTGCAAAATATTATTCTTATCACATGCAGCATAGGAGAAAATGGATTCTTAGATAACGCACGCACACTAACGCAATAAGTTTTTGATTGGCCCTAAGCTTGTATTAGGAAGATTAGCGAAAAGCGGATTAAAGTTCCTGCCATCCAAACCAACCATGGCATTAGTCTTTTATCATTAATAGACCACTGTAGAACTGATTCATCGTTTTCCATTAAACCGATTCTAAGCAGTACACTTTCTCCTAGGGAGCACACATGTTTTGTAATGGCACAAAGCCAAGTTCCCACAACAAGGATTGAACCCTCACATCAAATCCACCCATGGAATATGCAAGAACTCTCACTAATTTGCAAAATGTATTAATATGTCACTAGTATTACCACGTCAGTCAGAACAAAAGACTTACTGTTGGTCCCGCGTGTTGGTAAAAAAAATAGTCGGTGTATGGCGAGCGATCATTAAATTACTCACTGCCATATTTTTTTTTTGCGTGGGGTTTTTTTTTTTTTTTTGGTTTTGTTTGCTTTGTGAGTGCTGGGGGTGGGCGTGGTTTTGTTCGTGCTGGGGTTTTTTTTTTGGGGGGGGGCTTTGGGTGGGAGGGCTGGGTTTTGCTACATCAGTGCCAATATGTACTTTGTTGATAACAAGATAGTACAACTAAATTATCTGAATACATTTATGCCTGT
>JAMKCH010006148.1:0-32666 GCA_023653785.1 Ophioderma brevispina
TGCTTGCGGTACTTGAGAATGTCCCGCCGTGTGAAATCGATAATCAATTTTGTCGCACAAAAGAAAACGGGGGCATGTTAATTGTAACTTGGCATAAACAAGTCTATGGAGGGTCGAAGAGTAATTCGCTCGCTTCTCAGTTAAAGCATGTAGGAAAAATATCTTATCATAGAGATGTTCGCTCTAACTGCAAAGAAGAAGTTCCTCTCGCCTCATCGATTATGTGTGAGCGAATGTCTCTCGGCTGAGTTCAATTCTATGGGAACGGGCCTTAGCTTATACACCTGTAACGAGCTTATAGATAAGCATTTCCTTTTTCTCTGCACAGTTTGCCACAGTTGTGGTTGACATCAAAAGTTTTTTTTATATTGCAATTTGTTTTGGGTTAAATGATTGGGACTAAAACCAACTGTCACAGAACTAAAAAACTATAAAAAATAGCTGCAAATGGTTTAACATTTACGGAAATAGCATCATGACCTCAGTTCATCTCAAATCAGATTGCAATTGCTGTAAATTGGTAACAAATTCACCCCCAGGTTCGGCGCTTCTACCATATGTCTACATGTTCCACTAAAATTCTGGAAATTTTTTTAACATATTATTTTGGACAATTCGAAATAATATTGACACCAAACGTTTTTTTCTATTGCTAAAATTTGTTTGGGATCAAATCATAAATTAATTGGACTAAAAAAACTCACGTGTACATGGTTCTAATGGTATATTGATGGACTCTTCTTTAGACGCCCGTTTCAGTATGCTTTAGTTTTTTAGACCCCTAGCCTACTTCTCATAAATTTTAGCTCCATTACTAAGGTTTTGGAATTTTGCCTTCTTAATAAGCTCCATAACCTCTATCTTATTTGCCCCAAAATTCAATTCACAATTACAATAATTTTGGTTTTAAAAATTTGTTCCAAAGACAAACCCTGCTTCGCCAAGTCCTTCTGAACTTCTATAACCCCAAACCATGCCAGATTGATGACTCCTCCCCATAACCCGATAAGAACTATAGAAACTTTGATATGACTTTACTGAACATCTGACAAAACTAAATTAAGCTGCGGATTCTAGAACCCAATTGGTGTTCATTTTTAGTGTTATTTCCCACTCCTTATTACTAAGAAGCTTTCAACTTTAATCAAGTTTTGTATATAGTCCGTACCACTGTTTCTTCATGTTCAGTTTTTATGAGAATCTCAACTTTACAATGCGTGCAAAAGTCCTTTCCGAATTACTTTCAATATACCGGTCCGTGTGGAATCAATTAATGGAAAGCATCTAACAGTGTTAAGAACATAGGCTCTGACCTCGGCTTCATTCCGAACTTAATAAGACGCAAGCAAGCGGACTTTTGTCCTATACTAACCGAAACTAACCGGCGAATAACTAATAACCTATTGCATTAATGTTCGATTTGCCACTGCTACTATAATGCAAAAATTTAAATAAAATATGGCTTGACCCTCAAAATATTACAACAGGAACGAATTTGGTGTTGTTATATAGAAATGAGAAATCCATATTAAAGGTCTAGAAGTTAAGTAGCAGAGAACATGTATTGCAGGGTCAAAGTTTGTTAAGATGTAAATATAAAGTCGGTTTACATTGAAATTATATGGTACATTTTGGCTATGTCAAAGATTAAAAAATGTATAGTTTTCCCTAATCTAGTCTGGGTTATAGTTAATAGTTTTATAGGGCAATAATTTCAAGGTCTTCTGGGGTTCACATTTTCAAATGCTCCGAAATCTTTTTAAAATGTCCCAACTCGTCATATAGTCCTCAAGGAACAAGGAATATCATACTTGCACTCATTTCACATTTCGTCAAGTATGAGAGGTCAAAATGTACAATGGTCTAAATATCCCATGGGGTCATAAATGTCAAATGCAGAGCAAATGCATTTTCTGTTAGGTAGTATATAATCATACAAAACAATTTGGGACTAGTTTCGTCAAAATGGGAGCACTCTACTCTGAAATATCACCCCAGGATGACCTGAACTTTATGAGCCTATAATCCTTAAACTATGACCGTAGATATGCCATATAATACCTTTCTAAACCCTCATACCAGATAAGTTGGTATAGGTTTCAAAACAATTAGACCTGTTTGACTTTTTTACCCCGTACAAAATCTACAACTTTTTTACATGTTCCCCATTGTTGATTTTTTCCTTCTTAGACTTTTGACACATAATCTGTGATATTTAGAAGTATGATAACACAAAATTGTTTCTGTTGCAATTTTTGTAGGTCAAAAACCTTTCTTGCTCTACTAGAATCACCACTGTACTGCAGATTCTGCATGTTCGGAAGATTGCAAATATCAGTCAGTTGTTGTTTTTACACCCTATCCTATATAATAAGGTCCTCAATTATATCGGTTACTTGTATGTTTGAAATCTTAATTAAACACATGAATTGATCATTCTGATGCTGTTCCAGAGGTCCTTTAATTTATTTATTTGTTACCTTGACATCTTTCAATATACCAAGTACAAAAAATATTAATATACTGAAAAGTTAAAAACATTTGCTTGTCAGGTAAAAAGTAAAAGCTATGACTATGTTGGGTATACATACCTTTTACTTGTAATAAATATAGTACTTGCCTATAGTAGTTTATAATGGTCTCAGAAATCCTTATGTCAGACGAGAAGACCTTAAAAGATTTGTTTCGTTTTGAAAACTAATGAATTAGTGTTTCCATTAGAACAAGATAAAATAGGGGAGACGACACCCTGTAGGATCATATCCAGGGTTGTACGCATAAAAAAGTAAATCTTTTTACTTGTAACCTTTAAGTATTCCTACACCATCTGTAATGCATGACATGTGTAAAAAGCTTTTTACTCCAAAACAACTTTACTACTAGCAGTACTTAAACAACTTTACATGAAAAAAAGTAAATACTTTCTAACCTAATACATAAGTATATACTAGACTTTATTCATCGTAGTAAATACTTTAAACTTTCCAGATTTACCTGCAGATTGTTGTTTTGAACTGTTAGTGCCCGTCTTCATGCATTTACCAAGGCAGCAAAAGGAGTACAAGCCAAGAAGGTACAATATTGGATACTTCTTAATCTTTTCAGATATCGGAATTTTCTTGGTGAAACACGGGACCAGAGGCGTGCTTAAGCCACTATCAGCGATTTTTTTTTCAAATGTAAACAAATCGCGCTCCCTATTTCATCAAAGTACATTTTTTTTTGCACTGTTGTATTGGAAAATGGTTGTCGTAAAACCCCTGTAAGTGGCTTAGCTTAACACGTCGTATTTGTTAAGAAATTACGATTGTTATGCAATTTTTACTAATAAAGTAGGGATCCGCCATCCCTGAGTAAACCAACAGTCGTAAATGGCATCTTCAAGACCGCTTTAAGTGTCCGTTTTTCACAAAGATCAGTAATAGGTGTTGATAATTATGACCTAACACTAGCAATATTTAGAGACAAAATAGGCATTTTGAATTTAAAAAAAAAATGACTTGTGGCTTTAATTAAGCAATAAGCAAGAATGGAGGTGAATCGATGAATTGTTTTTAGAGTTATTTTTGGTGAGTTATGGTTGAAATTCATCGACGAGTTATGCTTTAGATTTTTAGAGTTCTGTTTTGGTGAGTTATGGATGAAGTTCATCAATGAGTTATGTTTTTAGAGGTATTTTGTAAGTTATGGAGTTCATTGACGAGTTATGTTTTAGATTTTTGTAGAGTTATGTTTCGGCGAGTTATGGATGGAGGTCACCATGAGTCATGTTTTAGAGTTATTTTTTGTGTTACGGGACGTACCCAAGGTAATCAGAAATGCAACCTCCTGTGGTTCATAAAACAACATTCACAATGACTATTTGTAAGAAGATTGACTTGACCAAGATGTAAATTCAAAACAATGATTTTTAATACATGAATGAAATCTGATCAATCATCAATCACGAAATACACACAATATTGACAATGCACAAAATTATTATATTTCTTACCTAATCAAATTAAACACACAACATATCATGAATTAAAAAGTTCAAAGTTCTTGTTGGGTGCGCACCAGGGTCTTGTAGAATCAAGTCCTCATAAATCTTGGCGACACAATTCTTGCTGGTACAGTTCAACTGGTTTCGCATTATTTTTAACCCGGCCGATTAAATTGTAAACTTGTAGATTTGTAGACTTGAGAAATACTGGAAGTGTAACTGCAGCTTGCTCTGATAATATCCACACAGTACTCAGTGCGTTAAAGTTGACTCTTTGTAGAGGCAGCACTGGCAAACAAAATCCTGCTAGTATTCTACTGTTAACCTGTGTTATCCAAAGACACCAAATTTTGTGTTGCAGCTTTGACGATTCTGACGACTTTCCAAAATTATAACACATAAAGTCATTATAACTTCAACGTTATACAAGATCTCCCCCTTCCTGTTTGAGAGATCTACACCGCTGAAATCTCTTTTCAACCTGGTAAGGAGAATGATCGTGGGCAACAGAATTTGATCCTTTTAAGTTAGCAAATTGTCCCTGATGACAAAACATGCAAGACAAGTTGAAATAATTCACAATCCTTTTCGTCGGCTGAAACAGTGTTCGGAGGTAATCCACATCCTGCACCTGATAGGTTTTGACAATAGCATTTACACCCAAAGCCTTGTTCATCAACAGTGCATGTGAAATCTTTCTTCCTATACTAAACAAAGACCTCTGTCACCTTCTTTAGAATGGGAAGTAGACACTGTGTTCCCTATTGTTATCTGACTGGGAACATCTTCTGACATGTTCTATACTCATAAGTTCTTACAATACTAGCCACTTCACACTATCAATCAGATACGTCATGCTTATTGCACAACACGTTTTATTCCAAATTTTCCAGTTCTCCTCACGCATAATTTATATTTAATGTTATACATAATTAAATATCAGGAGTCTTTCACAGTTGGGAATTATGGATGGGTTCATTGACTGAAATGCTTGAGTTCTTTTGGTGGGGTAATCGCGAAACCGGGTGACAGCCTTGTAAGGCTTTATGCCGTCCAGGCTATTGATATCTTTAATCCGGCCTTACACCTAAGATTGTTTTGTTAGCAGAGGTGGGGGGTGCTGTGTTGATACGAGATTTAGGAAAGTGGAGTTCGGCCTCTCTACAAAGACAGGAAAATCCTGAAATTTACGTTCACTTGTCATTTTGAAGGTATTTTCTTTTGATGAGGATTGCAATTGGGGGTTTCATAAAATTTGGTCCTATGGAAGAAAATCACGTCTGAAGCTTATTTTTCTTTGCACCTCAGAGGTGGCATGAGTTTGATTTTTGAAAAGTAAAGTCTCGGAATCTTGAGTTTTGTAGGTCTGGGAGTTTTGCGCCAGTTCAAACATCCTGATCGTATTTATTCAAATTTAGTCTCATTCGCATGTCATTTGGTCTCCTACTACGCGTATTAGCTTCACGAGGTCCGAGCACGTAAATCTAAAAACGTACACCAGAATACTGCGCTCATTGCACAACACACATTAACCCATTTCGGGGGGGGGGGGGGGGACACGACCTGCTCGATTGGGCATTGTGGATTTTCCAAACGGTAATTTGGGGAACTGCTAGTGGCATTTACTATGGGCAGTCTCAGTCTCAGTTCCATTTACAAAATCTCCTCTTAAACCTTAGTTTCATTACTCTTATAATATCATGATAATTTTGAATAAATTAATTGGCTTCAAATCCGTCGAGGTTAGTGATTAACCTCGCTGCAAATAGTGTAATTCCAATAACGGTCATGTTTATTTAAATATTCTTAACCAGGCTAGCCTTTAGTCACGTCCTGTGTGTACCGTTCGAGACGCGTAAGATCGCCCCTCCTACCGTATAGTCTTTAAAAGACTAGCCTCGGGTTACACCGAATATTTTAATGCCGTTTTGAATCGCTGTTGCTGTTAGGGGGTTGCAAGTGTCCTCCCCCCCCCTAGCCCATTGGTAAGACCCCCCCCCCCCGACAAGACAGGACTCGTAAAGCGAACCACATCTTGCCTCAAATTTACTGGATTCCAAGACCTGCTTTTGTCATAGTTCCTCGCACATTTTAACACCTATCAGTGATGTGCTAAATTAAAAGCTCCATAAAATCAAATCATCTTTTTGCATGTTTGTACAAGTACAGTGCTAAGTATTCATAGCTGTCCGTACAGACCACATATTGCAACATAATTGAATAGAGATTAATATCCCTTTTCTTCATTTTTCAGTTTTTGGCAAACATGTCTTTTAGATTCTGTAACTTAGTTTCTGAAATTTCAAATCAATTTTTGACTATTTCGGAGTGAATCATTGCTACGCCTTTTACATAATCGTTTTGCATGGGTAGCATTTGCAGCAAACGGTGTTCGCACAGTTATGACAGAAAATTCCATAAATTATTATGACACTTTTATATCTGCAGTATTTATTGGCTCTGTATTATATAGGGGTAAATTTAGGTTTTCGAATTGCGCGTACGTGTTTAGAACACAGTATGCCAAAGAAATACACCCCACACCCTTCTGGTAGGTATTTCTCCCTAGAAAGTGCAATTTTGTTAAATTTGGTATCCGCAAAAAAAAAAAATAAAATCATAATAACTAAATAAAAAAAAGATAAAGAAAATCGATTCCATACTAGATCCATTCATACCCCAATTAAAATGCCTTGACTCTAAATAAGCTACCCGAATGTTTAATTTTTAATACTCTTCTAAAGTCTAACCTTGGGAGGGGGGGGTCTCACATACTGATTGCACATCATGTTGTTATCGATTTGACCCCAGCCTTTTTGTCTCATTCTGATAACACAATGACCCCCATTTTTTAATTGGTATTTGCACAGTACATGATACATGTGACCCCATTTTTTTCAAAATACGCGATATGTGCAACAAAATTGGGTACAAAACGTACTGGGGATTTTTGGCAAAGCTGTAGGATCAAAGCATTTAGTAAGTGTCATTGATCCACATAATTTTCCAACTTTAGCCAGTACCCATTACCCCATGACCCTCCATTTAAAGGTTTTCTCAATATACTGAATCCTGTGAATGACCCCCCCCCCCCCATATTAGCATCCCTTTTCACGCTTTGATATGACTACCATGACTACCACTCCCACCATGACCAGCCCTTTTGCTCAGAACATCAAACCCTACTTTTAGAAACTGTTTTGCACATCCCCGTCACTTTTCACACTTTTCAAGTGACCCCCCCCCCGTCCACTCGATGACCATCTGTCCTACTCTGCACGTAACGTTTACGGCTGGACGGTTTTCTTTGTGTGCGCAGACCAGTTGCAGCTGTTCTTGACTTATTATGTGTTTTTGTATTAACAGGCAATAAAATTCTCTAAAATTAATCACATTTCCATGGATTAATTGCAATGCCGGCATTATTTAGCTTAAACATGAGCATCACCAATAAAAAAAAACCTTCTTTGTTAATTTCAGAATAAGGATTAGTCGAATATTTGAGCTTATTTGGTGACTTTAAGTGGTCAAATATATCTAGAAATACCAAACCGCGAAATGTAAATTCGCACAGTGCGAATCGGTTTGTCTTGTGTTACATACGGTCGCAGATTCCGATTTCAATTTTGTCGCCGATAAAGCCAACAAATCTCGGTAATTTTTGCAGAACTATGATATAACTTGATAGTTTGCAATAATAAATATATTGAACAATGTAGGGACATGGTCAGACGTATAAGACCCTGTTTTTGCTGCGAATAACACTGAAAATATATTATGACATTGTTGGTTAGTTGATGGACCATCATGTGCAGACTTCAGCAGTCGATACCATGGAACATTACTTGTCGCAGTCGAGAGCTCTGCGTACCTCTTCCAACATTATTAATGTAGCTGACTAGTTACTTTTACTCTTACAGTACAGGCAAGACTTCGAGACATCATACTTCTTAACGCTGGCAATGGCACATTTTCACAAAATAATATGAAATTTCTTAAATTGCTCCAAATGATTACGTCTAGCCTAGGACACTAGGCATACATTTTTACAGCGATCCGTCTGAGGGGTCACGATCATATAGGGGAAGAAACAGAAAATATTAATTTTCCCATAGATTTAAGCTTCGCTCACAAGGTTAGCTACTGTTAACTTTGCCAACAAGGTAAATCGTATTGGAACAGGAGGGCAGGGCTTCGATTTATGAGGAAAATTATGGGGTAAATAACAAGGTGAAGAAAATTTTTTTGAAAAATGGTGAAAACATTCGCTTTTCGTTTAGGTTTGGCTCGAAAACCACTAAAAATGCATCAGTTTTTAATCTTCTTAACCTGTATCGCGTATCTATAAACCGTGTACTAGAAAACAGATTAATTGGTTGAAAGGAGTGCAGGGGCTTCGATTTAGCGAGGGAAATTATGGAGTACAAACACAACAAGGTTTTTTTCAGAGCAATTCGCCATTTTCTATCGTTGCAAACATTCGATCACAGGGGGGGGGGGGGGGGTGATACTTTAGTTCTGCTGAGCATAACTTTTTGTCTTTCATTCATCCTTTTAAACATTTGGACATTAGGTGCGGTATATTGCCTAACGTAAAGGTTATCCGCTGTAGCATGGACCGTGGTATCCACAACAAGCAAACGCCAAATTTTAAATTCAATCTGACTCGTCAAGATAATTCCAAAACTTACCTCAAACAGGACTCTTACAATACTACAGAACAAGATTCCACACGTTGTTTTCCTCCCCCAAACGTGAAAAATGTACGAATTGGATGAATTTTCAACGCAAAAATTAATTTACTCCATAAACTGTCATGAGTGAGTGTTTGCCAGTTTCGAGTTTTGCGGGTCAAATGTTCCGACACAGTTCGTTGTGTGGTCACAAACATTACTATTCTCCATTAACACTTTGGTGAGAAAAAGTGACACGAGATGACGGCGAGAGGAGAAGTGGCATTGTTGCCAACATGGCCACATTATCGTTGGACAAGCAGAGGCATGTAGTGGTTTCCTGCAAGGCGTTTAAAGTTTAATTCACACCCCGCTACGATTGGGTGGCTGATGCCCGGACAGACGCCTCTGGCAAGACCGACTTGTAACATTTTTTGCGCATGCGTCAACTTAGTAAGTAAACATACTGGACATCGAAAATTGAACTCCGAATAAATTGTCTACTTCATTTTCACCTTGGGATTATTACATTTTTGACGCATGAATGAATTTTTAGTATGTTTGAATATGTGAGAACACACATGGATCACATTGGGGTTATTTGCTAGTTCTGCTGAACATAACCTTTTTGTCTTTCATTCATTCTTGTAAAACATTTGGACATTATCATATATCAGCTAACGTAAAGGTTATGCCGCTGTACATGGATCTTGTTTATCAACAATAACAATGCCAAATTTAAAGTCATCTGACATGTTTCAAGATTTTTTTCAAGACTTACCTCAAACAGGACTCCGTAGCATCTTACAATACTACATAACAAGAATCCACACCTTTTTTGCATCCAAACGGCGAAAAAAAAAAACTAATTGAGAATTTTCAACGCAGAATTATTTACTCCTAAAACTGTCATGAGTGAGTGGCTGCCAGTTTCAGAGTTTGGTGGGTCAAAGGTCGACACGCGTTCGGTTGTTGGTCAACAAAAACAAACGATGGATCTTGTTCTTAGTATTGAAGATCCTGTGTGAGGTAGTTTTGAAAATCTTGCGATGTCAGATTACTTTAAATTTGGTCATTGCTTTTGTTGATCCAAGTCCCTGTACTGCGCATCCTTCACGTTATCTGAGACATATGTCCAAATGTTAAAAGATTCAAATGAAAACAAAAAGGTTATGCTCAGGCAGAACTCAGGTTCATGGCAATTCAAGGTCACACAATCTGTGAAGAAACATGTGGTGTGATGGTTTTAGATGGCGTTTGCCTTTATCTTGATACCAGGTCCCCTGTACATGGTATAACCTTTACGTTAGCTGATCTACGATAATGTCCAAATGTTAAAATGAATGAAAGACAAAAAGGTTATGCTCGCACAGAACTAATGATACATTGGGCATTCTGATTGGTTAAAAGTCCGAAATCTTTACGAGGGAGTTAGAGACGAAATCTTACGGAACTAATTTGTTTTGTTGAGTGTAAAATGGGAAAGATGTTAGTCTCTGCCACAGGCACGAATTCGGCAACGGTAAAGAATAAACCGCATGTTAGTTAGTTAGTTAGTTAGACCAAGTTGTTAATCCGTTTTGTCCCCGTAACTAGGGTGGCCGGATCACCTCACACTCAGCATACGCTGTTGAGGATTTATGAGCAAAAGAATAATTGACCTTATGCCCTTTCTGACGTCATCCACAGTCTCAGTGGGGCCTAGCCTTTGGGCACCTTTGGCCCAACCTGCAAGGCAGCATGTGCGCTTGATGGCCACCTTAGCTCTCCAGAGCTGACGCCCTGTAGGTAGATCTTCTTCTTTTTCATTCTAACCAGGTAACCATCTACCTACTCATCAGATTCCTTACAACTCCGATGGGGGAGTCGGTTTAGATGGAGCCAGCCGACGATCGGCCCTGGGACAGGAGTAACTACGGTGGTTAAGTGCCAAATTTTAAGTGGTGGCAGATACTAAATTCATCCCGTAGATGGAACCGCGTAAAGGCGGACGTGGACTAGATGTACATGATCCAGTACAATACAACGGGATACGCACTGTATTTGTCTGCATACTTTATATATTACCCTCACAATTTTGATTAAAATATTATTTTCTCTTTTATTATTGAGAAAAGTTTTCTCACGGGAAAAGTACTTTTGATTTACTATAAAAGAGAGAAAGGGAATACCCTAGTGTTGTTTGTATAAGGTGCACCGTTAATTGCACCTAAGTGAAGTGGGGAATCCTAGTCCTGCCTGATCATGACTCCCCTTATGTACAATTAATCATAATGCCATTACTTACTCAAATGGAGAAAGTCATGCCAAAAGTAGTGTGTAACTGATATGACAAATTTTTTGTCTCACATTCTCCAATAATTTTCACGCTTCATAAATATTACCTGATTCAACCTTGAAAGTATTCCTTAGAGGGTTATCAACAACATGATAGTCATAAATATCTTCATCAACTTTTTCTGAAGTGAAATTTACTGAAATTTCCACCAATACTTGTACTTAAGATTCTGACCGGTGACTTTAAGGAGTCCTGATTTGTATTGGCCAGGTCAAGCTTTAGCTTTAATTTAAAATTGATCTTACCTGGTGCTAAAGGTAAAGAGTGTTTTAGTGAAGCCCCATGTTTATAATGAAATCGGAGGTGACAATGTTGTCAGTGTCGGAAATTTGAAGGCTACACAAATGTCATAGCGAAAAACATTGTGTTTGGGACTTCACCTACAGACTTTAAAGGCATACTGTTTTAAAAGAACGTCCGTGAAATCCCAATTATTGGGACTAGGGGCGAAGCCCAAGCTGTAAACTTAGAACCTGAGTCAACTTTTTTTACTGCTTTAAAGATCCAAACATGTTGGGGATAGTCTGTCCCCCTAGAGTTATATATTTGAAGTGATGTAATTCAGAGTGATGTTAATTTTATGATGAAAGTCCCAATCTGGTCAGCTCGTGGCAAGGTTATGTTAATATTGTAATGCTGTGGTAATTTCTATTTTAAGACTTGGAACTTTATGAAATATTTGTAATATGAAGGTGAACTTGGCAAGAAGAGCCGCCAGCAGTGTAAATCAGCTATCAGTATGGTTATAAGTCTATTTTATTCTACAAGAATGAGATTTATGCTCCCACAGTGGCCAAAGGATTATATTATATTTATTTCAATTCCATGTGAGCAGAGTGCTTGTAATTATTCTACTAACTTGTCGTCTTTGAAGCCGAAAGTGCTGGGAAGAAAATATGAATTTCCAAATTGTGGACAGATGAATCGTGGTGATTATCTTGGACGATATACTGTGGGTAGTGGAATATTTGTGTCGTCGATGGAATTATTTAACCTTGTCGTCTCGTCTTGAACTGCTGGACAAAAGGACTCTTCAGGACTGAGAAGATTCACAATGGAAATATTACCTGAGATTTATAGCGTGACTTTGCATGCTGTCATATTTTGAAGTCTTCGCTGTGAGGACATATTATCGTTGAACTGCAACGCTTCCTGTGGACATCAGTGGACATCCATTCTTGTGGACAATAAGTAAAAAAACAATTTGTGTGTAGTGTGAATTTTGATCTATGTAATGTTGTTTGGGAACATACAATTCCTTGAACTAACCCATTCAAAGATCATTAAAAACTGGTAGCTTAATAAAAAATTCAGATACTTTGTGCAGAAGGCTCGTTTATTTGTGGTTGAAAGGTTTTTCTGACCTTAGGCGTCCACGAGACGTCATAACAATACGCATTAGATTTTAGCCTCACATTTGCCCATCTGTACCCCAGAATGCATTCAAAGGGAGGGAGTGTTGAGGCTCGGTAACAGCCACTCCCGACAGCGGCTGCTAGCTTCAATGCCAATGTTCAGTTGAAAGTGCACCAAAAAGCAGGTAAAATTACTTTTTTGAGCAAATTATGCTTCATAAATAGATGATTTGGATCCAAAACACATTTAGGGGAGCTCTTTAAACTTGATGCTAAAGATTAAACTTGAGACTCATCTATAAAATAGTAATAACCCTATATATGATCGTGGACCCCAACGACAGGATCGCCCATTTTACACATAAAAATAACATGCTCAAAAACAGATAGGGATGTTAATAAGAGGTTAAAGACATCCAGGTAATTTGGTAATTTGTAGGCTAACTTTTAAGTTTTCCATAATTTTAATCAACAAATGTGTGTATACATGAATATCATAGAATAATAGACTCATACTCATTGATATTAAAACCACAAAGGTCAAGGACCAGTCAAACAAGGTGCATGCCGTGGGAAACATACGGCATGCGTTTTCTTGTGTTTAACGCCATTTCTGTCATCTGCTGAATTATTGTCGCCAGTAATTATAAAATCGTTCTGTTTACCCGTAAGGACAATGATTTGGTCTTAATCATTTCAGGTGAGGGCTAATGTATAAAGCTTTACAACCATGCAAAAATATAGATTTTGAAAAATCTTGAAGGTGCACTATTTTTCAAATGTGCCAGTGTCTCTTTAACTGAGTGAAGTAGGGAGAGTATATTTTTTTTGTAATCTTTCATTTTAGTGGATTGAATTATCAAAGCTAAAGGTGCTTGTTCCGATTTGTTTATTGTGTTCTCCTTGATATGTGAGCCTGGCACTTGCAAGTTGCACTAAGCATAAACTCCACATTTTGTCATGTTAAAGACAAAATGTGGAGTAATGTTTAGCAGAACTAACTTGCACATACGCCCCATCAAGTACTGTGGCGTGGGAAACAAACTTGCAGTTTTTATGGTGACTAGAAGCAAATAATGCATATTGCAAAGCCCCTAATACTGTGCTAATATTGATGGTTAATCATTAAAACGGCAGTTTTTTTGTTTATATCTTGGGAATGAAATGGATCTGAGGGCTCAAATTTCAGGTTGACAATGAGAAAAATACAGCCTTTCATCTGATCAAAATCGATACTATTCCGGATAAAGACGATCGGAACACGCACCTTTAAGTGCTTTTTACTGAGTTTAGGTCATGATGTAAGAGATGGATCCTCAAACCAGCAGTTGTTGAATTTGAGTGTATACTCTTAGGCAACTTTTGCGATTTAGGCTTATATGTTTACTGATTTGCCCCAAAATTTTTGTCTCATGTTTGGACCTAACGGTTAACCTCTCAAAAACATACGAAAACCTGTATTGTAAAGTTGACTACATGATCAGGAATAGAGTTCCTAGTTTTGCAAGCGTCACTGTCACATTTTTTTTTGGTTATGTTTTGGTCTTTCCAGGTGATGGTTAGGCCTTAAGTGTATGCTAAAAATGGGAGTAGAAGTGCACTGTACTATTTCAATTGAGCGGCAGTTGTGTCATATTAATTACATGCACATGAGAGCATACTTACGCTTACGGACAAATCTCCTACATAAAACCAATTAAGTGTGAATTCTGAATCCATTTTCAAGTTAAAATCCAAGGATAAAATTGCTTCGTTCAGCCACTAGATTCCTGAGTTCTTCAGTTTCATTCACGTTTGAATACATGATGGCATAACATGTACACAGCGGCGCTGTCCCAAAATGTTCGCTGGTTTCCAAAAAAAAAACTTGCAAAATCGCCCGGGCACGAGTTCTACATGCCCGCTTCCCTACGAATTGTAAGCTTAAAGTCTGTGTAATA
This sequence comes from Ophioderma brevispina, assembly GCA_023653785.1. Lineage (NCBI taxonomy): Eukaryota > Metazoa > Echinodermata > Ophiuroidea > Amphilepidida > Ophiodermatidae > Ophioderma > Ophioderma brevispina. The sequence continues at coordinate 14,292 of JAMKCH010006148.1, forward strand.
ATGAAAAATAGTCAACTAGAACTAAAGATAGTAACCTAAAATGCACAATTCCGAAATTTGAGATGAATCGGATTTTTCGTTTTGATGCAGTAAACATTTATGTGTAGTATTACGTCCCATAGGATACTGTGTATAACAAAAAATTCCGGATCCAGAATTTTATAACAAAGTTGTGATTTTCTATATGAAGGAATTCGATTTAAGCTTAGCAATTTCACACTGTGATTAGTATATGGACAAGCATTATGTACATGCAAAAAACAGTTTTTTTTGGAAATTGAGGGCGCCCTCCTCAGGAATCTCTGAGTCAGCCTTTAATGTGTGGTTTATTCCGTCAAATTTGCATAATTCGTAGGTGAGGGGGACATATGGAAATCTCTGCTTTGGCTCAAATTTTATTTCAACGTCATCCAATTACATTCTAGGTCAAATTTTGTATACAACTAAATTGTTCCTCTTTGTACAAAATCTATGGTTATAAGTTTATCATTTCTTTATTTTGTATACATGTTTAGTGAAGAGACAAAAATTAATCTGAATCTGAAAATTTTATGGAATCACCAAGTTATAATTTTCATGAACATGCACCTGGGTAATTTGAAGCCTGTTGTTAGCCAATAAGGTTTGGAAATATTGGCCTCCCATTCCACAATGTCCTACTCCTAGATGAAGGTTTTGGCCTAACCAACTACAGTGTAATACGCGTAAAAGGTACACTCAGTGCAGATGGGCCATTCTTCGGTCACCTTTTTTGACTGTAAAAACGGGTAAATTTTGCTTTGAACCCGTTGCTGTTTTAGTTTTGTCAACGTTGCTGGTCTGTTGTTGCTGTTGGAGATTATCGAGACCTTGGGTCCAAGCTGACCAAGGATGGCATTTCCACTTTGCTGCATTAGTCTGGGGGCAGGTAAAGTTTTGTCAAGTGGTGACGTCAGAACATCACAAGTGGCCGAACTTTATTTGTCCCCCCCATGACAGTTTGGACCCAACCAGGGGGGGGGAAAGCATTTTGTTTGTGGTTGTTTTGGACTCATGTTGTTTTGATGTCAGGAGTGGTAACAAATCGGTGATTGATGGGCAGCAATTGGGTGAAAAAGTGGACGTGGCCTGTTTTGGGTCAACAGACCGAGAATGGGCCTTGATCATGATATAGTAAATCACTCGACCAGTGATTGCTGGGTTTATTGAAACATTGAAAATTTTCAAGGTGATGTATACATATGATCATGACACCCACTAGTATTAAACAGCATTATGTGTCAATATCAGGGGTGGCGCCAGGATTAAAATCATAGGAGGCGCGAACATGACAAGATAACACACCGGTTGATGCCATTATTGCTTAAAACCAGGTTTTCCTAAATTTTGAAAACTTCAAAGTGGGGGGCGGGGCACCCCTAACACACCCTGGGCACCGAGGTGAAATAGCTCTGTGAAAAAAATAAGTGAAATTGCTAGGACCCTAACAATGAATTCAAGATTTTCTCTGGAAATTTCTGTCTGATCGTGCAGAATCTACAAAGAAAATTGAAAAGATCAGAAGCTAAGCTCAGACATTCTTAAAAGTTATAATTGCACTAATTCATTAACAATGTAATTTCAAAATAGAAGTGTATCACTGTTATTTATGAATAATTGTGTTGGCAGGGCAGAGGTTTATCAGCTAGAAATGGAAGGCAGGAAAATATACAGATTATGAACAGCTGTTAAATATGTAAATTATATATTACTATTATTGTTTTTATTTCATGAGCCCATAGCTTGAAACACTTGGAGAGAATCGTTTCATAGTTGAAGCGTTGTTATGTTTGGTATACTTGCTTCTGTGTGGCATTGGCCATTCCTATTTAATTATCAGTACTCCTCCCCATCTGACTATTACTTCAGATGGTAGACAGGTAGAGCATCAGCCTTCTGATTGGAAGGTCCCAGCCTCCCAAGTGCAACTTTTGGATGGGCATTTGTTCCATCACTGACTGTCACTTCTGTTTTGTAGTGGTTAAAAAAAACCTATTTACAAATTATATGTGATGTGATGGTGTCCAGAAAGGAAGGTTCAAGAGACACCATACAAGGGTCGGCAGCTCAGCAATGTGGTGCGGTCCAAAGTGTTAAGACGGAAAGAGAGCTTCTGAAACACATAACAGGAGGTCCATGTGTTAAAGAGACGCAGAGAAGAAGACAATGGAACAAAAGCTACAAAGAGGATAGCTTGGCAATCATAACGTTTTGTAATGCAGACCTTAATCATTACTACCAACGACCAACTGAAATAGAGACCAGTCTGATGCCATCAAATTAAATCATCTTGAGGACAAGAGCATGTAAAGATAGATAGGGTTAGAGTAAACAGAGTACAGGACAGGTGTCAACTAGAAAGATGTTGCTAAGTTCTTTGTCATCTGCATCAACTTCTTGTCTTCGTCATTCTCATTGCTGAGAGCCCGCATATCGCCTTACATTACACAATGTATCCTGTCAACAAGACATTGATACTCAGCAGAAGGAAGCGTGATGAACGATGACCAAAGACGTCAATGGTCTATCACGGATGCACATGATGATAATATCACTGCACGGAGGTAGAGTCTTTCAACCCAATCAAGTTCATCCATGTTTTGTGAAACCAGTTTAGTGTCATCTTCAATGAGTATTGATGCCGGTACACCCAATCCAAGAACATCAACAATGAAAAGCCAGATTTCAAAGTTCAGCTCAAAGAGGCACCTCAAGTAGTTTGCCACAACATTACCACTTCAGCAGAACCAAGAAATACTCACAGGTACTTCAAGTAGCCAAGCAGCCCACATGTTACTGATCCCAAAACCCAGGGGGAAGAAGTCAGGAGAGACCTAGAGCGGGCAACTGGAAAGAAAGGCCAGCAGAGGAATGCGCCAAGACCAGTCAGTCTCCAAAATTCAGAGCAAGCAAGACCACAAAAGTGTGACCAAGAGAGGTATGTAACAAGGGATTTTCGGGGGTGTTTAAGATTTGGCCCATTTTTTTTCAAGCACTTTGAAAATTTGGGCCACTGTACAATGACCAATCAAAAAGTCAATTACCTTATTGAATTTCACCCATATCTCGGTCTACTGAACATTAAGATATGCAAAACTATATATTTCTGATCCTTATGATGAGCGAATCATTTTGAGATTACTTTTCAACTAAAGAACACTCATAAACGATTAATCCCTCTTAATCCAAGATTGCCGCCAAACGTAGTATTTTGATGTCGTAGAGATTATAAAAATCATGTTAGAATTTAGTTTTAAGGGGGGTGCACTGGTGGAACCATTATTAATCTGCAAGACTAATTGAATGTCGGCATTTTATAAGCACAAGTGCATACACATGCACACCACCTGCACACATTGCAAAACAACAGGTCCACAGAAATAAGGCCTTATAAATGTTTTATGTAACATTCCTGGAAAAAAGGGGCGGTAGGTCTTTTTGTAACATTCATTTATTACAACACTAATTAGCTAAGGAAGTATGAGAAGTATAATAGCTTTTAAAAGTAGGAGTTATGTTCACAAAGCATAGCATAATTGTTTAAATTAAGCATGAATCTCTTTTTTTATAGACATAAGAAGAGGAAAAAATGAAATATCAAAATAGGGTCAAATAATTGTAGGTTGGGTAGGTCAGATTATGCCAGCAATCACACATGTTATCAGACTAAGGTGGAACCTGCAGAGCATGACAGTACTCAACAAGTGCTGAAATAAGCCAAAAATAATGGTCAATACCCCCATAACTAATAACTATTCAAAACTGGTATAACAATGTAACATTAGATTTTTAACTTCCACAATAACTGCTATATATAATGACCTTGAGGACTTTGTTGTTGTTACAAATGTCACAGCAACAAAGGCTGATGCTTAATCTGAACATGTGTTACTCAAGAATCCAATGGACAGACAGATGAATCTGTTTTAAAATTCCATGTTTTTCAGTTGTAATTAAAATTCAATTGAAAGATTTTGTATGCTGAAAGAAGAGTCAGTACATCTTGCTATACTTCCCAAAACTTGATACCATGAAATGAATTTATTTCAAATATAATCAAAACCCTTTATCTCAGATTTAGATTTTATTTTGGCCTCTCACAAGAATGTATACACAAAAAGAGATGATAAACTTAGGTTACCATAGGTTATGTACAAACAGGAGCACTCTTAGTTATATACAAATGTTTAAGTAATACTAAGAACTATGGTTTTAAATGAAAACTTATTGTTGCAAAAGTTTGTAGCAGAATAGGAGATGGACAATATTACAGAAAAAACAACCTTTACTGAAAGAGCAGTATTTTGGAATGGCATAATGGGGCATTTACGTAAGTATTTAAAAACATTTTTAGTTAATTATTGAACAGATCTGTATGAAGGTTTTATTAAACCACATTTGTGTTTAAAAGAAATTGGATATAAGGAACAGTTGACTGGTAATTATAGTTGATAAATGACCTGAATAGACCCACAAAGGCCTATAAAATTGATAGTTTTAAATATATGTGGTTGCTGATCTATCTTCCCTGTTCTGGAAGTATTCTGGAAGATCTTTGGATTTCCTCCTGAATCTAAATTCAGATTTCTTTCCATCATAATCTTTCCCTTGCAGTTCTGGAGATGCCCCTAGTGTACAGCATAATTTGCAATATGTGGTTCTGCAGAACTTGCTGAATGTGTAAATACGTAGTAGTACTAGGTTTAAGGGGCATAACAAACTTTACATGTCATTTATTGTGTTAATGAAATTGGTACTGACTGAAATTAAATAATTTCATAACTGGGCAAAAGATAGAAGGAGAAATGAAATTGTTATTTAAAACCATACTATTTTAAAACTTGTTTGAGGTTTTTAAAATATGCCCAAGTTTTGTGATTAAAAAGTTATTTTATTTGAAATTGTGTTTTTTTCTATTTGGTCAATGTATCCTTTCAGAAATCACAAGTCTCAGAACTATCTAGAAAAATCTTTGTTGGTTATTTTTTTTAATGAAGATTTTTTTTTTTTTTTAAAATTACCAATTTATAAATTGTGTAACCATGCAAAATTTTATTATGCACTGAATGATTGGAATCAAACCTTAATAAATACATGAAGCAAAATTAGAACCATAATGTTCAATTCCTTCTTTTTCAGGTTTAAAACTCGAAGTGTAGCTATATCACAATCGAACGACAGGCTTGTACACAGTAGTAATGAAACCTATAGTAGATTCAAATTAAGTGAGACTCCGTGAATAATCGGACGGGTATGAGATTGATATGGGGTTCAAATCCCCGGCCATGCAGATGAGAATAGGCCTTTGTTGACATTACAAAAAACATATTGTGACCATGGTACACAGTTACTGTACAGAATGGCGTAATGGAAATATGATGGATCAGTTAAACAACTGTCTGTTAATGATTGAAGGACAGCATGATTCGTTGGCCAGGATGTCAAATTACGTTTTGCGTAATCTCTTAATACCAATGTTGGTTATTTTGATTGACCAACTAAAAACTTAGTTGTGTATGTGTGCATCGATATAAGATACATTATTTTCTCCAACGCTGTGGATACGACTGGTATTTTGCGTGTCAACGGTCAAAGGTGATCAAAAACAATGTTTATGAAAATAAATGCTGGTGTTCCATTATGATACGGCCACGCGTTTTGAACTGGTAGATTTCGCGTGACACACAAAGTTCACTTTTTGGATTTCGAGAAATGCGCCAATTGGTGTTATTGAAATTAATTATTTATAATCATGTAGGCTACCAAGAAAAGTATAATATTCTGAATGAATTTCACACAGGAATCTCAAAAATGACATGTTGTTTCATTGTGGCGTTAATGGTAGAGAGACATGCACGTAGAAGGTGAGGATTTTATGAATTAAAAATTATGAAGTCTTGTGAAACTTTGTTCATCTTATTACACCACATCAAAAAAAGAAATTCATATATTGATCTTCAGAGCTAGAGCTTTCCAAAAATGTTATACTTTTAATATGCTACCTGCTACAGTTTATCTGTGGCACAAACATCTTGTCGACAGTTATGAAAAATGTACATTTTTTTCAAAATTCGTCAAGGTTAATGATTAGAATTAATGTATACAGCACCAAATTGCACAAAAAAAACAGCATAGGTTTTCCAACTGATTGATAATGTGAAATGTAACAAATTCTTGGCTAACATTTTATCAATAGGGGTAGCTAAAGAGAGAGTCTTGAAAGTTACATGGAAATTGAAAAACATGATGTCGCATTCATCTACGGACTTAGAGGTACAACTATGGGATTTTTTCTTGTGCGTGTAAATCACATCCACAGTAAAGAGTGTTCCTTGGGAATGTGGCTTCCTTCATAGGTTCTTATAAAAACAACCATCCATGGTGGTTTTTGTTTAGTAATTGGACAAGGCCAAGATATTCCTCATTGCTTTGAATATTTAGTGCAAATTGTTACAGCTCTACCTGTACATTTTTAAAATAACTGTCTATCATTTAAATAAGTGTTACGTTTTAAAAGTATCCTTTTGTGAAGATTTAATTTTCCCAACCAGTGCACAGGACAAGCAGAATACACCACCACAAATTTCATCGCATCAAAGTTTGCTGTTTTGACCGTGATCTATTTTCCATTTTGAGGGGCCAACTTTTTACTTTATTCAGTTGCCAAGATTTAAATATTCGTTATTGCCATATTTAATCAATGCCCAATGACTAAATAAACTTAAAAAAAACTGATTTGATTAAAAATTTGGGACAGTGACATATTATTAGTAAAACTTAGTGATGTTATTCCAAATTTACAGCGTGGGAGCCTCCGCGGTGGGAAGCCTCAGCTCACCCACCTGTCATTTTTTTCTTAAATGATCATAACTTCAGAAGTTACATGCTATGTGCATACTTAAGGGTCATTTTAGAGATCTCCCCAAGAGCTTTAATTTGATATGTAATTTGTCTATGTAGGTATCAAGATGTTAATTAAAATTGTAACAAAAAACATCCAAAAAAATTGTGCCCGTGTCACGGCTCCACCCATCAGACTCCCAGTTCAAAACACATAGTCATATGAATTGAACATCCATCTATCTCAGATGTGAAATAAGTAGTTTAGGTCAACAATTTATTTAAAAGCTCCATACTATATATTTTATGAATATCATAAACTTTTTTTACCCGTGGCCGTTAAAATTAATTCCTCTTACCTCTCAAGGATGAATGACAGACCTAAAACTTTTAATGAGGCTCACTTATTTTGAAATCTACTATAATGGTTATACTGAGCTACAATAGGCTCATCCACCAAAGACACGGTTCAGTGAGCTATGCACATATGCATTAACATGAACTTACCTTGGTGTTTGGGTATCATTAAATCAATAAAAATAAGGGGTGTATTTTCTGAATACACTGGTCAGTGAAGGTTACTGATCTGGGCCAACTGATGAGAACTTTGTGGCCGGAGATTGATATGAGTTAATTTTAAGTACTTACCAGGGATTTGTTCATATCTTGAGTTCTGAGTTCTTTAGATTTGGGGAAATGTGACCTTTTATGTCATGTAAAACTGTCGCAATTCCACATAGGATGGAATGTGTGGTTCCAAAGATCATATATAGGGTTTAAAATTTCAAATCCTCCAACATCAAGTTAAGACATGTACCAAACTTATTAGGTCTAATTAGAAGGATTTTTTTTTAAAAGCTACAACTTTTGGACAGTGAGGCTAGCCAAACTCAAATTTGCATGACTTATGAAAGGAAATAACCTAGTATCCTTGATCTATTATCCATTTAACTTGTTTTCCCCAATTCAATAGCGAGCCAATATCAGTCTCAAAAATATTCTGACCAACAACTAATTTTCCTTCTATGTGACTGACCTGATGGGTCACCTGTCACATCTGTCAAAGTTTTAGGCACCACATTCATACCACGACTGTTTTTTCAGCGACCATAAAAATGCTAATTCACTGGCAGTATCAGTACAATTAAACATTCCTGGTTGATGATTTAAGTAATGTTTTTTGACCTTTTCTGTACCTTTAATAAATTCTTCACATTGTGTCCATCAAAGAGATATGGTGACAACAGGAAAAATCAGTTCCTTTTTAATGTCGCACACTGTCACTGGATATGACTAGGAAGGATGTCCCCACTGAAGATGATCCCAGACTGACCCAGATATCTCAAGATGCATGCAAACGTTTGTGTCAGGAAAAGATAAAATGCTCTCTGGCATAGTAGCCTCAAACTGAGTACTGAGCAAGTGTAACTAAGGTGTTTAGAGGACTTGAGATAGGGAATCTAAAATATCTCTCAAACAGAAATATACTTTGGTTAACTTTTATTTACTTGGACCTAGGATGGTGATGACGTCATCATACAAACACACATCACTGGCCCGGCCGGCGACACCCTCATGGCTTGCCATCCCTGGTCGTGGGATTGGGGTGCTGGAGGTCCTTGGTTCTAATCCGACCCAAGATGTCCGATCTTCATTTCCTTCTATCCCATTATCCCATTACCCCATTACCCCTTCCCTTCTTCCAGGGAGATAAACCGGGTACGGACCATATGTAGTTCCACGTGGAATGAGTAGTGGTTAAGGTACTGTGTATGTACCTAGGTGGATGATGACCCCCACTTTTGCGGATGGCGATGTGGTACCCATGTGGGTGGTCTAGGGTTGAAGTTCTCAAATGTTTAACTTTCTTTTGTTTTGGTTTGTTGATATTTTACTCACAAGAGTACATGAGAAACGAATGTCACCTGTGAAGAAATCATTTTAAAAATGTGTGAACAAACTCACGAAGGGTCTGCACTGTTCAAATTTATTTTTTCCAATTGTATCCTTTTTTTCCTGGTCATTTTTTTCAAATTCTTTTAACAGTAAAGCTAAATGTGAAATGCATCCTTTTGGCAGGTAAAGAATGACATGTGACCACCATGTGATACCCATATGATACTAGTGTGGTATTCATTAGAGAGGTTGCATAATCTGTTAAAAATATATATGACACGGTGATTTACACCTCTTCAACAAAAAAATGGGCCAGTCCAAGTATTGCAGACTTTTTAACTTTTTTTTCAGCCATAGGTCCGAAAGTGGGAGATGCTGTCCTTAATTTAACTCAGCAGATTCATAACTATTAATTCTAACCTAATTTTTCATCACCATGTTATTCTTAACCGATAAGGCTCGTGTATATTGTGGTGAGCTAAGATAACATCCATACTTTCGGGTGAGGTGTAGTATCTTGCCAAGAACTGAGAAGAGTGTTACCAGTGACATTTTTTCAAAGGGGACATGCTGTAGTTCAGCATGCTACATGAAGCTCCGGATTCCACCCATTTATTATGCCACTATTAATATGCACTATGATATGTACCTGTCAATAACCATTTCATTTGTTGAGAAACAAATAATTAACTTGTCAGTAACTCCTGCCAACCCAGACATCCAGGTGAAACCCTCTTGAAAATGCAATTTCACTGACAGGAAAGGAATTTGCTGGGGTGTAAGTGTCATCATACCTGAAGGTGTATTTTGCCAATGGATGTTGTCAATGTAGACTCTTTGATGTAGATATCAGAAATGATTTTGTTTAGTTCTCTAAATGCAGTGAAATTGTTATTTGTCCTTTTTTAATATGGAAAGTTTCTCTCTGCTATTGCAGTTGTGTCCATCAAGCATCTCATACCCAAGACAAAGAAGAAGAGCATAACAGAAGTATTTGTGTATGTTAAGGTGAGTGCCGAGTGAATTTGTGGTTGATGTCCATAGGTTTAAGTACTTAGTGTGGATTGAAGTGTGCATGTAACTAGGGGTCATCACTTTCAAGTTTCAACCAGTGGTTGATGTTGCCTGAAAGTTGTTTTATCCAGGGGCGTGCCTGGGTAAAATCATAGGAGGGGGCGAAAACATTACATGATTAACTCATAGGTAAAAATCCCTAATTTTGAAACTCTTACTCTCAGGGGCAACCACCCCTGGCACCACCCATGGTTATATCAATTGCAGATCAGTGTTTCTAGATGTCCAAAATAGAATCATAAATTTTGGCAAGTTCTCACCCCTGTCAGTGTAAGTGTAGGGTTAATTCTCTTCTTGGACATCAAGAAATGCCAACATAAACAGTAATACCATCTCTAGGAGGTGACCGTCATTTCTTTCCATCCTCAACAATTGAGAATGGAATATGGTCCGTGGAAACCTGGAAAAGATTTCAGTGAGGGATGATTTGCTTTCATATTATCACTTGTATTAAAAGTTATTTCATGGACTTGGATTCTAGTCTTCCCAGTGAAAAACGATTTTATAACTGCTATTTTAACCTAAGAAAGCCCATGAAATGGTGTTCAATTACCATTCTAGAAATCTCAAGTTTACGGTCACCTGTTAGATCTGTAGCTTGAGACTTTCAGATTGCTTGATCGGGCCTTACCTCTGCTGGGATGAAGATAGCACTACTTAATATGAATGAGGATATGTTTGATGGGTTTTCCGACCAGTTCGAAGCCTGCTCCTTTCTGATGTGGATTGCTTGGCCTCAGCAATTCAGCAAGGCAAGTAAGAGTCAGTGGACTTCCATGACAATCTTTTACATTTGTATTGTTTTCTCCCAAGGTGGCTGTGAATCCTCAGAGGGCCTCTTTTGACAGCAAGACTACCCAGGACTAGCAAGATACACTTATAAATGGCAAAGATCATGATTTGGTCTTCACATTGTATGTATCAATATTGGAACTTTGCTTTGTTGTTAGGTTTTGTAAGCAACGAGGGGAGGACCTATCGAACAACCATCCCTCCCTTCCCCCAATTACTATTATCAAAAATGAGATTTTGGCTTCTGCTCATTACCCCATGAAATTTAAGGCCCAGAAATGTTTCTTTTTTAATGTTATGAACAAAAATGTCGCCAAATGTGTTGACCACATTAACAACCTGCAGTCCTATGAGTCCATTTAGTACACATTTTTGGTGGATATGGCTTCCTGTGAGGAGGAATACATGAAAATTGGACCAAGGTGCAACAAAGAGATTTCAGTTGGCCATACTTCGTGATTATATAAGTGATTTCAATAGATTAGGACCAATACATTGTCGAATAGATTCCCTACCTTTTATTTGCGTAAGAGATTGATTTAAGATGACAAACAAAAAAAGGGTTTGTATAATCCGATATTTCAATATTCTAAAAACAAAGGCTGGTTTTCTGTTTTGCTCCTAGGATATAGAAATTAGGGGAAAATTCACAATTTTTTGTACCAAAGAAACAGTTCTCAGCTTATATCTTTCAGATGGGGATATTTTGGTGATGAAAGCTTAGCACCAGTGCAAAAATCATATTTTCAAATTTTTTAGGGACACCTGTTATTTGAAATCGCTCTTTGCACCTTTAAGTAATCATTGAGGGAATGTGAACCTATAGTCAACATTTAGAGTTTTGGCACCAAAGTTTCAGTTGCAAAAAATGAGAGATGGAAAATCAAGGCAATCCATTAATTCTGCCACAATAATTCAATAAGACTGTCTTAGTTGAAAAAAAGAAAGTCAAAAAAAAACAAAACCGAACTGTATTTTTTAAAACTAGAATGAGGTCATGTGTGGTAGAGCATTTTAGCTCAGGCCTACTTCCCCCATTCAACATTACCACTTGTGCTAATCTTACCTATACTCATCAAAATACGTTGACCATTTCCTGGCTTCATTAACAGTAATTGGCCGTGGGATCAAAGGAAAATTTGTTCATTTGTGATTACATCTTCGCAAAGTAAACCATTTTCCCACTATAAGTATAGTAAATATTAATAATTACCATTTTTTTTTTTTTTTTTTTTAATTTTGAACATGTTCATGAAAATGCATAAAATGCTATCTCAATTTCTTTTCTGAATATCAGTGATCAGGGACATACACTATGCTGCATTGACTGCACAAATAATGGCGTTATTGATAAGTGAATCCCCTGGTATTCAACCGACAAATCAACTTCAGTATCCCTTTGTTTATTTGGAACTACAAGGCCATTGTTACTGTCCATGTAGTTGAAAAGAGTTCAGGCGTTAGATAGACTTGTTATCCCCGCCCAGTTTAGGGTAGACGTTCACATAGAAGTCGCCCAGTCCCAATGAATGTATTGCCATTGATTCCGTCATGATCTGTATGATGTTGTTCCAGTAGGGCAGGACGGAATCAATAGCAATACCTCATTTGTATAACTGGGACTTCTATATGAAATGTCTCCCAGTTGGATTGAGCTGGCCTCGTTCGCGATTAAAATAAACTTTGAGGTCCTACTGTGAGTTCAATCATTTGACTGTATATTTCATCATTTAGTGAAAAAAGAAAGCCAATGGGAACAAACTCATGTGGATATATTACTTGGTAACTGTGACGGAACATCTTGTGCAGAACCCAAATCCATAACTTAGTGGCTGGACCTCCATTTCTCTATTCAATTTACCACCATGTATTTAGAAAAATACAAGAGGGGGTCTAGCGACCTATGCTAACAACACGGTAAATGAATAGAATGGGGTTTACGCGGCAAGTTTATACTGTAAGTTAAGTTTTTTCTGCACAAAGATGTTACATCACATCTGCCAACAACTTTCATTCATGATTTTTTGTCATCTTTGTTTCCTTTTCGGAACAATGATTGATCTACTGGTCAAAGGTTAATTGAACGCACAGTAGAATGCCTAAGGTTTATTTATTTGTGAAAGATACAAGTATCTTGTGCTTTGCGCCATGAAAAAAAATAGCTCAGTCTTAATCGGGGTGGTGAGCACCTGAATTGTTTCTCAACTGTATTGTAATAACAATGCTCTGTACTTCCAGATAAAGTAATTTGAAGTGCTTTTTATCCTCTGCATACCGGCGGATTTACTGGACATCCACAGCCGCTATTAGGTCTAGTCAATGCGGCATGATGTACATCTACTGGTCACGGATATTTATTAAAGAATTTTGATGACTTTTATTCATTTTCAATCAAATTGCAAACTTTTGCACTTGACATACCCCAGAGTAGTGAAAGGTATATTAGACAATAATAACTGTGGGCAGAATCAGTTACTTCGCCGATATGCGTAACCAAATTACTTATCCAAGCATCTTTCTCGCTTTGATCCCATTGAGGTAAAAATATGGTAAATGATTTCTGGCTGCTCCTCTGCATAAACATGCAGAGCTAATAGACTGCAACACAAGGAATTGTTCATTAGGGTCATATTAGAATGAATATGTGGAGATTTACAGTCTTATTAATAACTTACAGTTTTCGGTGGTGGGCTAGCCTTTGGGCAACCACGCCACCATGCAAAGGCAGGTGTGCTGGAAGGGATGGCTGCCATTAGCTCTCCAGAGATGATGCCTTGTAGGAAGATCTTCTGGTTCATTTTACCAGCTACACTCCTCATCAGATTTCTTGAAACCCAATGAGGAGTTGACAGTTTGAGCTGCCGACAACTCGCCCCTGGGAAAGGTAGTAACTGGTTACCATTTACCAGTAGCAGGCCCTTAAAGGAAACCTGACCTGGACAAAAAAACAATCAAAACTTAGCAATCAAATATGCTACAGAAGAGAGTTTTCAGTGATAGCAAAAAAAAAAATATCCTATTGAATCTAACTTGGTATGATACTTGTTATTTCAAATTTCTCTAAGTTTGACTCGGTTGGATAAGGAAAAGTGTCACAACATGTCATACATTGGTATTTCCCACTGTCAAACAAGTTAGGACCAATTCAGTCGTAGAATCACTGCATGTCAAGTACATGAATCAATTGCCCATTGTCATCTAGAAATACTGTATCGGCTTTTGCTGTTGCGATTAGAGTTCAAATATAAGCAGTGACGGCAGTGATTCCCAGTGCATGGAAGAAAACAGAATATAGAATTTTTCATTCAGTAGCCATGAATAGTTGTTTTCTTCTGTGATTTTCATGATTTGACAGGGCATTGGGATATCTTTGTATTACTCAATTCTGAAATCCTTTTGAGTGACATATTTGTATTGCTTATGATTTAGCAACATCAGTTTTGTGCATTCTGTTTGTTGTTTGATTTTCAGATTTTGTGTTTGTATAGTTGGGTGCGCAGTGGTTGGGTGGTTTCCATTTTTGTTGTGTGTTTCCATGGGAAGGGATATGGGAATTCCTTGCGGGAAGGAAAATCCCGCATACCATGTAATTTTCCGGTCGCAGATTTCTCCCGGCCCAAACAAGGCACCAATTGCATGTCTGATATAATTTGATGGTGCAGTACTGAAGCCGTGAAGAATTATCTGTAAACATTTAAAGGTTGTTAAACAAAAGTTTACTCACATGAATAATGTGCTCTTTTAGTCAAAAAACCTGACTCAAATAGGCATTGTTTTTTACTTTTAAATAATATTATGTTTCAATAGGCCCCGCCCAAACTACACATTCAAACCAATCACAGTCTGCCCACACTGAGTGACAAACCTTGACAGATGTGCAATTGGTTAGCTAATTCTGTCCCTGAAATAAAATGGGATAGTTTCACAAAAATTGCCCCATTTTGGCTGTCCCTATTGCTCACTGGCCACATCAGTCCCTGTACAAAAGCCCTATGGGAATTTGAAAATGCAAGGTAAAATATCTCCAAATGCCTTTTGGACAAAATTGGTATGCATGTTTCTCTCATCAATTCAATAAAGATCTGGGCACGATGCCATAGCCGATGATCCAATCTTAGGAACGGACTACTCATAACATCCTTTCCCAGTTTTTTTTAGCATTATTCAAAAGGTGTATTGCATGTATTACTGCACATCATTTTAAGCCTGACAAATGTTGCCCATGTAAATACTTAGTTTCCCAGTTTCATTTGAGCTAATCTATACTTATATGAGCAGTAATTTGGATGTTTATCCGAGTGACCTAAAGACTGCTGTACAAAAGCCCCCCCCAACTACAATATATAAGGACACATTATTGCCATTTTTCCAGATCCAACCAGAGTTTAGACCAAAATGTTTTTACAGATGCCTAAATACAAGTCTTCTAGTGAGTCCGACTTTAAGTTTTATTGGAAAGTGGTGTTGATTCTAGAGGTCCAAATACAACACCTTTATTCTATCTGAGCAAAAAAAAATCACTGCAGCTCAAACATACACTCATCTAAGCATCAATTGCAGTGACCCTAAATTTGAGCTGACATGATCCTCACAATTTTCAATCTCTTCTCAACTTCCCCAGGTAGATTCCCTTAGGTAAAGGACAGGATTAAGCTGTCATCTTATATCACCAGACGGTTTACACCAGGCGCCAATAACTGCATCGTT
The DNA here is from genome assembly GCA_023653785.1 of Ophioderma brevispina. Taxonomy (NCBI): domain Eukaryota; kingdom Metazoa; phylum Echinodermata; class Ophiuroidea; order Amphilepidida; family Ophiodermatidae; genus Ophioderma; species Ophioderma brevispina. The sequence continues at coordinate 29,619 of JAMKCH010006148.1, forward strand.
TCATAGAGTAAATTTATACTTCCCTTTCGCGACAAGGCTGAAGGACATTCCAGTTTGAAAGATCAGGATCGTATCGTAAGATCGCCTGTCATTAGCCCGTCCTCGGCATGCTTTCAGATAGTGTTTCAATTATATTTAGGAAAACACCACGGTGTGATAGTCCTCCTGTTTATTACTTGTTACTTCATATTTAGACGGCTATTGTGTCTTAAGATGGTATTTAATTATTAAATTTTTCACTTCCTTAAACTTTTCCACGTATAGTATGCAGTCCCCAAACTCTTCCAAATTTTTTAGACATTATAGTTTTAACATGGTATTTAAATGACCTTGTTTTGAACTTACTAAATTATTGATGCGCTGGATAGATAAACGGCGGCTTATGAATATGACATGTCTACCACTTTACCAATGCTTCATGTGTGACCACTGTGTTAGTTCATAGCGTGTTTGCCCAAAACTTGGTGTTTTTTTTGTTTTGTGGATGCCATATTCATTGGTGGTTCCCAGGAGTGACTTAGGGGACATTTTGTGACTTATACTGTACTACCAATATGTAAAGCCAACTATTTGGCCATATGTTACGGGTGCAAGTAGTAGTAGTAGTATAAAACAAAGTTTAAAATCTGGTTTTGTCCCCGAAAACTTGGGTGCTGGATTCACTTCACATTTACAGCAACACTGCTGTGTTAGGATTTAATGGAGCAAAGAAATAATTCACCATATGCCCTTCTTGACATCAATGTGCTGGATGGCCGCCATTATCTCTCCAGAGCCCCGACACCCTGTAGGTAGATCTTCTTTTTAGTTCTATCAAGTAACCACGACCTCTTCGGATTTCATTAGAAGTCAATACGGGTGATGGGTTTAGCTGCCGACAACTCTGCCCGGGGACAGGTAGTACTGGTTACCGAGATACTAGCATGCCTCAAGAAAACTTGACCTCTTGGATCTGTCAATCACACCCTCATTTTTAACCACAACATGTATGCCAGCCATGACATCAAACAATGCCACAAGTCTTATCATTTGGGTTGGACCGCACTCTATATACTGAGGCGTATACTGTATAATTATGTTGATGTCACATTTATTGTCCATCAGTTCCAGGTTAGTTACAGAATATTTATCATTGAATAAAGACAAACTAATACTTATATTTTTAAAAGGCTTTGTTTCCAGTGACCAAGGTCTGTGTTTAGCACATCAATTAGACTTTCCCTGCATTGCATTTTTTGTCCCCCGCCAACTTTTTGGGCGAAGGGGGACTATAGAAATGCTCTTCGGCCGTGCGTGCGTGTGTGTGGTGTGTGTCCCACGCGATATCTTGATCTAAGCAATCGGGGTGTCCATCTTCGCAACATAGATTTATCTCAAGTACGCTTGGCCTGGAGTCTTGTGGGCATGTGTCATGGGTCAAAGGTTGAATATGGTCAAAAATAGGTTAATTGCTACAAACTTGTAAACACGATATCTTTTTATCTAAGCTAGTATGGGTGGTCCTCTTCGCACCAATAGATGTTGCTCAGTAGGCGTCGGATGAGTTTGGAGATGGGTCATGTGGCATGGGTCAAAGTCAAATATGGTCAAAATGGTCAATTTGGTCAAAATGGTATTAAATTGCTATAAGCCGTGGAATGTGCAGGATGATGAAACTTGGTGGGTGGTGTCAACATTCAGTGCCGAAAACTTTGAAAGGTCATTTCAAGGTCATGCGGGGTCATTCAAGGTCAAATGGAATTAAATTGCTATAGCCCCTTGTCAATTGTGTAGGATGATGAAACTTGGTGGTGGTGGTCACATTCAGTTCCAAAAAATTTGAAGGTCAATTTCAAGGTCATGCGAGGTCCTCCAAGGTCCAATGGTATAACGTTCTATAACCTTGTCAAATGTGGTAGTATGAATGAAACTTGGTGGGTTTGGTCAGCATTCACTGCAAAAAATTTGAGGTCAATTTCAGTTCATGGTTGGGTCTCCAAGTCAAATCACTAAGTAGGTGGTGGATGATGAACTTGTGGTGTGGTCACACATTCAGTGCCAAAAATTTGATGGCCTTTTCAAGGTCATGTGGGGTCATCCAAGGTCAAATCCTGGTAGTATGGTAATGAAAACTGATGTGGTGAGCATTCATTGCCGAAAATTTGAAGGTCATTAAGGTGAAGTGGGTCATCTAAGGGCAATTAATACAAATAGTTGTATGGTCATGTAGTCAACAATTGATACGTCAAATTGCAACTGCTATGGCAGCAGCCTCACTGAGTTTGAGAACAACTAATTATTTTCATCACAATTCTCCCTGTGATCTTAAAATTATATTTTCCTCCATTTACGATCGCGATGGGCGGGGGACCTTTGTGGTTCGAGAAACCGCTTGTTCAGGTTATTTCTTTTATAAAATTTTTTAGTGCTATGTATCCCAAAAACCATCCTCCGTAAATGGGCATAGCTATTTAACCTAAATACCGAAGCCTTGTCAAATGACGATTGATAAGGTTGTTGCATGAGATAGAAAGAAAATAATTCTGCCAGTATCATTTGATTTGATTAGAGGGGGGGATGTATAAAGTTGGAAGTGTTTGTAGCCATTTGGGATTTGATATAAGGCCACATGGTGTATCGTGAATACCGATAAGCAGCTATTTGTGAATACTTCAATAATGATAAAATCAATACCTGCCTTATGCATTAATCCGTATTATGGGATTATATAGGGATGTGCACCAACTTTACAGAAAACGCCATTAACTTCGGCTTTTGCCTTGACCTTTGATAAATATGACAGCAAATGTCAGTTCCAATGTGTAAGAGTGTGAAGAGGTTGTTTTATCCACTCTTAATTAAAGCCTTACCTCTGACTTTACAACAAAAAGTTGACCATTCCATTCATCCAACAAGTGATTAAGTATTAATGTGTGCTTGATCTTTTACTTTCCAAGAAATTGAGGGATTTGAAAAAATTCACAATAAAAGCAAACTGTGGGACACTTTCCTGACAGTTAAAGGTAAACTTTTTAACAACTCTGAAATCAATGTTGATCTTTAAAAATA
>JAMKCH010006149.1:0-36738 GCA_023653785.1 Ophioderma brevispina
CAGGAATGAAGAAAATGGGGGTTATTGAGTATCTGAAGATTTTAAAAAGGGGGTTATTGGGTAAAAGGTAAGGCGGCAGCAGCACAAAAAGGGGTTCATTGTATTAAAAGAGGGTCTATCTTGAGTGCCCACTGCCCCCACCACCACCACCACCACCGGGAAAAGGTGGAAACTGTAAAAAATGTCTTTATTGTTATGGCCTTTATTTTTACAGTGCCTCTGATTCTGGCACAAGACAGAAAACTGGTTTTTGGCACACTGCAGAATTGTCCATGGGTATTTCATGATGGAATGATAAGTATATACATATACTAGTAAATTGTTTTGGCAACCGGGCTTTTCAAATCTGAAATCATAGCATGCAGTTGTGGGAGGGGGGTAGGACACGATCTGCTCGATTTGGGCAATGGGGATTTCCATGCCTAAAAGTACGGTCACACAGAAGACAGCTCCCAACCAACCTCTTCCCGAATACACAAGACCGCATTTTTTTTTCAAAATCGGCTACAGTCTTGTTCAAACTTGCAAAATTTACAATTTTTATCCCGACCAGGGATGATTAGTATGCGAGTTTCCCTGTTGTCAACGAGACAAGGGGTGCTGAAACGCCTAGCAATAGGCGGCAGCATCATGAAATCAACAAGATCAATTGTCCACAGACTGAAGAATGGGAGAAGACAAAATTTGCTAAGTGCATCACATCGTGCGTAGGACGTAGTCCTTTATTCAATAATAGCAGGTTCTCCAAACAAAGCATAAATTTAGAACAAGGCTTGAAATTTAGATTAAGCCACCGAAGTGGTCAGGTCTTTTCTCGGACATACATAATAACTAGTCCTTCAGCCATCAGGAAATTTTAGCTAAATTGGTATCCTGAAAGGGGATAAAACAATACTTATTATTCAGCCTCAGTTCACTATTCTCTACACAAAAATGCATGATAGCATTTCTGAAATGGTAGCTATAACCAAGTAGGGGACAATCAAAGATTGCACAGGGGTCAAAATTTTAAAATGACCCGATCATGTTGAAAAGTATGCCACATCATTTGTCCAACCATAAGAATTCCAAAAAGGTATAGTTTGTACTATCTACAACCCAAAGTTTTGGAGTTAAGGTTAAAAAAGCAAAAACAGGTCAAAAGGTGTAATTTCAGTTGTACAGGGGTCAATTTTTAAAGTTGCTCCAATTTGGTTAGAAAGTGGTGCAAATGATTGATGGAGCTCATAGGATTAAAATAAGGAATAGTTTTGAGTGTTTAAAATGCTTACTTTCCAAAGTAGGGTGAAAACAAGATCAAGCTCCCCCGAGGGTCGAACCTGGGATCACAGTGGTGCGAAGCGAGGGAAGACCCAATGCACTAACCCGACCTCCCTTTATTTGTCTAGAACTAGTTTAAGACTGGGGTTAGAAACAAGCTGAGGTGCACATCGATAAACTAGGACCAGATATATGTGCTGCTTTTAGTGCATTTCACGCCCTCATAGCAGTGGTGTTTATAGCCACTAGGGGGAAGGTGGGGCAGCTAGAGTGTCACCCTTAAAAAAAATGAGGTGTAAAATTGGGAATGTTTGACCCTATTACCCTCCAATCGGGACAAACTTTCCCTTAATCGGGCTTTTGCCCCCTCAGAACCACAAGGCTGCTTATAAGCCACTGCCTCAAAGGGTGTGCCTCTACGAGTTCACTGTCAGGGATTGGTAAGAAGGCGGCATTGAAAGTTTTTACTGAACAGCAGCATGCACCAGGAAAGGTTAGCAGAGACTGATGTTGAACTACCTCTGACTTAAGAAAAGAACAACTAAAGAGTTGCGAGTGATTCGTTTGTCATCTGTTACCACAGAACTAGCTGAAACCACCGCAGAAGATATTGGCTCTTTTACAAAAACAGAAGAAATTAAGGACTTCCACCAACTTCCGACAGTCTTTTACAGCACATTAATGCGAACCAGCTATCTATCTAAACATATCGTCGTGGGTTCTGCATAGTGTCGAATAAGCATAAAATATTATAGTTATGAGAAAAAGGGGGTTTGAAGGTTTGAATTACTTATGAATGAGTGTAATTAAATGAAATAAAAGGATATGCCTTTTTAAAGTCGATAGTCGTGTATGTTAAGGTCGTGAATATCTCCTAACTAACAAGAGTATTAAAATACCAATAAACAGTTGTTTTCTTATTAAAACAATGGCCGCTGAATGTGAGTTGACAGTTTGTAAAAACCCAAATGTTTGATTCGCTGTGTTCTAAGGAGTCGAATACGTATTCGACTGCATGAAACCCGTTGATTTCTTCTGCTGGTATGGTGAGATTACTATAGCTATACGGGTTTTGACTATTTTAAAATGATGATGCCGACATGGCCACGATGAGATGGCAGTGATGATGGTGGCAATAACGATGATGATGTTGATGATGATGACGATGATGATGACGAAGACGACGACGACAATTGACATGATGATGATCTTTGACAAATTGGATCCTTAAAAATAAAATCATTTTTTAATTAGTCGACAATGTTTTTTTTTTTTTTTTATGGTTTTTAAACTCATTTTGCAGAAAAAACCCTAAATTTGACGTGTAAATATGTCAGTGAAACAAAACATTGTTACTGCCGTCATATAAAAATTACTAAATATAAGCAGGTGCAACGCACAATAAATATTGACTAGAACTGTCAAAATTAGCTCAAGAAATATTTACAATGTAACTGGAAGTCTTCATAACTTGTTTTGGAGGACATAAAGTGGATCTCAATAACTTTATAACAGTCATATTTTTCTACGTTTTCTAAATTTCTCATTACATTATACTTTCTACGTTTAAATAATGTACACGCTTAAAACTATATAGCAATTTTGAATACTCGATAGTAAAATCTACATGTAAACAATTTTAGAGGGCACTGACGCTCAACAACCTAAAAAAATACAGACCAAAAAAGCAAGATTCGCAGTATGCGTGACCAACGACGATATATAGAGAATGTCTCAGCTCCATTACAACCATAGAAAATCCTGTTCAAGGTAAACACAAGTCAGTGGCTTAATTAAGATGCTTTTTTTATTTTTTTTAATTGAAAGTGTTTTACTTGTGATGCACTATACAGGACCCCAAAGGTTTAAGAATAGTATAATATCAAGGATGAAATATTCACACGTGCACAAGACATATCTGGACAATCCTGTGTATTTATCATAGGTTGAGACAAGAAAAAAATCATTGGGAAAGTAAAACTGCCTTAACCCTACACCCTCAAACACCCTATAACTCAATGAGTTGAGTGGGGAAAATGCACTAAGGCCAAAAAGATGCGATGACGTCATCGCACCCACACTCATAAGGGCACGAAAGCGCTGGCCGGCCAGCGACTCCCTTGTGGCTTGCCATGGCCTGGTCATATGGAATGGTGGCCGGAGCCCGGGTTCGAATCCCCAGGGCCCCTCAGGTTTCTTTAGTTTTCTCTCCCAGTACCCTTCCTCCTCTTGGAGATAGGCAGGAAACCAAAAGGCAGTTAGCTAAATGGACAATATGATTTACAGCGGATAATGGAGAGCTATGGCAGACAGAAGTTAAATTTGATTTTTCCAAATGCGATTTGGAGATACAAGATATGGCCATTAATTATCAAATTGCTTCATCCAATGGTGAGTTCAGTGCATTTCAAATGCATGGTCATCTTTATGCGTTCGTAAATGAAGACTTACGACGGTTTGCACTCGTCCAGAAAATCTACCAAAAAGGACGTTGGCAACGTAAAAAGCCACCAGTTTTAAAAAGAGTACGAGCAATCTGTGAACACCATCAAAGTGACACATGTACTAAATTTTTGCCAATATTCATTCGTAATAAAGCATATAAGTCTGTGAGACCGTTTTTTTTAAGTTTCACATTGCAAATCAAATCGTATAAATGACCGTTTGAAAGCATGTCTAACTCGTGTTTCCGTTTTTGCAATATATCTTGCTCATGAAGATGTGTCATTATATATTTCTTATGGATGGAAATACATGCAATGCTTTGTGTACGAGTCGTAGGATGTGCTCCCACCTAGTGATTCTAGTCGTCAAACCACGCGTCAAACAAGGGAAGTTTGTTTCTGTTAATATTACTCACGGTGGGTGTCGCTTGTATCAGAGATGTTTAATGCTTTTTTTTTTTTTTTTTTTTTTTAATTTTATTATTTTTTTCGGGTTGTTTTATTTAAAACTTGTTGAACAACTCGGGTGTTCTGCTGCCAAAATGACTACATAACATATCTCAATACTGTACTATAAGGCTTCAAGGAAGTAGCCGCATCTTCGTCTCACTCAATCTCAGTTTTCTTATTAACTACCAAGTATCGGTTGATTGTAACATTACATGGATCATGTTAGGTTATTTTAATTTTAGGTTACTTTTTGGGCTGGTTTGTGCTTGTCACCCTCTCCAGACGGATGGATTTTTCTCCTCAACCAAAAAAGGTAAACATTACTGCATGAAAGCTATGACGTCATTTCTTAGTACTGGCCAGACAAAGTATAAACAAAGTATTTAACAACCGCAAGTTATTTCATGATTATGCTAAAATTCCATAAGTAGAACTTTGTGGGCTAAAATGAGGGTAAAAGTCAAGAGTTTTTAATGTGTTACGAATAGGATTTTGGTGGGATCACATGACCTTAGTGAGGTGAAATTGCACAAAACAGGTGCATTGTGGGATGGACTCAAAACTCCCTCTGGGTCATAACGGTACTTATGCGATTTTTTAACCAATGAGCAACCCGGGGGGGCACTCATGTGTAAATGTTGTAAGCACCCGCGTGAATTGACTTTAAAAAATGACCCTAAGCTAGGATGCCAAAACCTCATCAAACCGACCCTAAACGAGGAATATATCCCTAAACAAGGATTGACATTGGAACCGTACCAGGCCCTGGGGGCGAAACACAACGGATCCGAAAACACTGGGTACCATCCAGAAACAACCTGGAAACCATCCAAAGAGTCCATTTTCGTTTGAAAATCATTACTTCGACCATTGTGGACCAAAATGGCTGCTTTGGGTTCCAAGCAATGCACTAGCAACCATTGAAACACAGAGGGGCGGATACACGGAAAACCATCCAGAAACCATCTGGAAACCATCAAATTAGTGTCCATTTTTCTTAAAGCTATTATTTTGACCTTTTGAACCAAAATGCTGAAATCAGGGCCGGGTAAAGGCAATACTCAACAACCCTTGATTAAAAAAAAAGAGGAGCGAAAACACAGGAAACCATCCGGAAACAATCGGGAACCATCAAAAGGATCCACTTTTTGTTTTAAAAATATTATTGACATTTGGAACCAAAATAGTCAATGTAGGGGTTCAGGCAGTGCTTCATCGCCAATGAAGATATAAATGAACCTAAAACCCCAGGAACCACTCAAAAACTATCTAGGAAACCATTGCAAAATCGTCTACTTTGTTTAAATTCGTTATTTTGATATGCGCACTGCCATCAACATGAAATCCAGGGAGGCGTAAACACAGAAACCATCTGGGAAACCATCAAAGGTGTCCATTTTTCTTTAAAAGCTATTATTTTGACCTTTTGAAACCCAAAATAGCTGCAATCAGGGCGGGTAAGTAAAGGCAATACTCAACAAACCTGATGTAAAAACAAAGAGAGCCGAAACGAAAACACCAGGAAACATTTCAGAAATCATATGGGAAACCATCCAAAGTATCACACTTTTGTTTTAAATCAGTATTGACCATGACCAAATAGTCAATGTAGGGGTTCAGGCAGTGTGCTAATAGCAATGAATATTAAATGAACCTAAAAACACAAGGAACCATCAAAAAACATTTAGGAACCCATGCAAATCGTCTACTTTGTTTAAATTTCGTATTTGATATGCGCAATTGCCCATCAACATTTGGAAATCAAAGGGAGCCCCGTAAACACCAGAAATCATCTGGGAAACCATCCAAAGTGTTCACTACAAATCATTCTATTTTGAAGCATTTGAACCAAAATAGCGGATTACACATCAGTGCTTAATTGAATAGTACAATTGATCAAAAGGATGAAGATGTTTTAAAGGTGGATGTGAAAATATGAGCACCATGACTCACTGAATATCTTTGTTTATGGTTTTAACCAGTACTTCTAATATTAAAAAGACCCTGAATTAATAGGGAGCAAATAGCCCTAACAAAATCTTGAAAACATAGGGAAAGTAACATAGAAGCGAAATCACTAAAGCCCCCCCCCCCCAAGCTGTAGACGGCAGCGGAGAAATCGGCGATCACTGCGATGGCCCAAGTTAAAATACATAGAAAAATGAGCGATGGCCGGCCATGGCTAGTTGTAGGGCTAATCGGCGTAACGTGTAGTCCCCCCCCCCCAAAAAAAAAAAAAAACACGCAACAACCTGGTGACAGGCGCCATAAGTTTAGAACAAAAGCAGTGCATTTATCTTGTTGTAAGGTAGATGGGACTGTTAGCTAATATCCCTGAAACGTTCATAAGGTTGATTCAATATTTTTTTGTTTTTTAAAGATAGGATCAAGATTTACCACTCACATGGAGACCACTCACTACATCCCCACTATACTCTTCAGAATGATGACTCACCAAAGAATGGCCTGCCTGTAAAATTTAGAACTTTGATAATTATATGTTATTTTTTGGGAAAGCGTCCACCGCAGTCCAAGTTTAGACTAAACTGCAAAATAAGAAAATGAAAAGTCGTGGGATATTAAAGTTGCATTAAAATGGTTCCTTCAAGTTAAACAAAAGCTGTAAAAATATATTAGGCCATTTTGGAGCCTTTTTTTTATTTTTCTTTAGGGCACCGAGGTTTTCGCACAACTTTGTTCATTTTCTTAAAAAAAAAAAAAAAAAAAAAATTACATTAAATCAATTGACACCGTGTGTTTCGAAGTTATCTGCAACTATGACCCAATACAACCATCTTTCGTCCTACCTATAACCCTTTATCTATGTATACCCCTTGAAATTTTTTACACATAAAATATGGACTAAGCTCGCGCGCTTAGCAACTTTTGCAAACACTGTTTCACTTTAATCGACATATCCGAAACGAAAACATTTCTACGAATGTAAATTGTCATGTATCGCATTTTCTTGTATACCATGTTTTGGCCAAATCTTCACGGTTGACCCCCCCCCCCCCCCCCCACCAACCACTACCAAACCACCACCGCAACACCACATACACACATACACGCACCGCTAATAAGGCACAAGATAATGCCCCAAACCCTCCTATTTAGATTATAAGGAAAAGCATTTCGACGTCATTTTTCACACTATATCATTATTGGTGGACTCGATACCCGTTGGATATGACCGATTCATATCCCAAACTCTAGGATTGTTACCCCCGCGCCGTGTGTTTTTTTCAAACATCCCTCCTCATTCATTTATCACAATTCCCAGCATACCAATTACTAAAAACTACATTTCCCGTTTTTCCCTTTGTGTTTGCGATTTTATGAAATGTTGTTGTACGTATAGCTCTCTATTAAACGCTGTATGGCTCCTTGATAGTCCGCAACTTGCCTAGATGTCTAAAGTGCTAGCTGTAAAGTGCGCCCAAATGGTTATAACAATAACGGTACTGGAACCACCTATTAGATTGTCTAATCTGTTGGCTATATAATTTACTTATTCCACTGTTAACTTCGAGCACGAATTGGTAGCCCTGAAATGTGAACATTACGACATGTTTGCTTTTTAAAAGTCATTGCAACCCGTGTTGAATTAACCTGCGTAACGCATATATATTTTAGCTTAAATTTGCGTTAGATTTCAAACCACTGTCGCAGAGTGGAATCGCCAAATAAATACATGGGTTGGTGTTGCACGGTTTTTGCGGTAACTTTGTATCAAAAACCTTTTTTTGAGCATTGCAAAGAAAGCCACTTATTCTGTAATGAATCGCGGTTTACTCATCTTTAACCAGGGGACAGTTTGGTAGTCTTGTAATGTTGGAAAGGGTGTGACTTGGCACATTGAATAAGATGTTTGGCCATAAACCTTTACCGATGAGGCGTAAATGTTTTGAATGTTTCAAACTTTGTTGTGGAGGCTTGATAAGCGTTTCCAATCGCTAATTTCATCACCTCGCAGTATCTCCGTGATGGTCAAGTATAGGCAACTACATGGATATTTTCTGGTTTTATACAAAACCAAGACAATCGTGTTGCACATCTGTAAAATTTGCAACACGGTCGTGTTTTGTCCTTAGCTTGACATAGGAATATGTAGGTGCATCCAGGGGGTCAATGCACGTGTTGTTGTTGTCACATTTTATACAGCAAATGTTCCATTGTGCAAAATCGAAATGGCACCTTCTCACCTCATTCTCTCAATACGAATCTCTTGTCTTGTTCTGACAACATCGATAACCGGTGTTTATCACTCCCGTCCGATCTTAGGGTAAAACGCACATAGTACCTACCGTTGTCCTAGTCTGTTATGTTTCCATCCTGTATTTGACTGGCTTTTAGAGTATCTGTTTTAAGCCATGCCCACAGATAATCACCTCCAGATTTTAGAATCGTATTTTTGCAGTCTCTGGCTTCGATGATCACTTCAAGAGTGTCGCATATCTGGTAAGATGTTTTTGCGTCTTTAAGCACGGCAACGAAGTATTTAGGACAAGCTAAAGAGGCAGAGTTGTCGATTTCGATATTTCTTACAACTGATGGGTGGTTGGTTTCTTCCAGTTCAACAGAGTAACCGTTGGAAACCCAATTTTGTAGAGAGTCATTCACACGTGGAAGCAGAATGTTTGATTGTGACTCATTAGCTTTGCAGGTTCTAATTCTGGGTACGGGTGGTACCTGAGTTTCCGCTTTTTTTGCTTGCATCTTTTCCTCTGTTAGTATAGTCTCTGTAATTTTTCTACTCCAATTGAGGCTAAAGATTACCAATACAACCAATGTCATTACTATTAGGCAGCGGTAACGACAAGGAAGCCCTAGTTTAGCTGAAGTCGCTGTTTCTTTATTCATAGCGGATCTGCAACATAAGAAATGAATGTATTGTTATTAATATTTAATAATAATAATAATAATAATAATAATAATAACTCTAACAACAACGTTAAGGCCAAAGTGCAATATTTATACGATTTTAATGAGTTGTACTACGGGTTGCCAATAGCAAAATCCTCTTAGAGAAAGCCCGTAATACACATTCTCAATATTTGCATAAATTATTATTCATATCCTTTGTTATCCAAAACGGAATAAACTGCAATACAAAGGGATACGTTAGGGCTAAACAACATAACAAAAACAATTGCGCCCTAACGTAGGGAATAGGATAGTAATTATTAATATGATGCAGGTAGAACCTGAGAAGCGAGCGCTCAGATACACTTTCATTCTGTCATATTTGCCAAAATGCACGCAAGAATTCCCTAAATTACCGTTTAGAAATCCCAAATGCCCAAATCCAGCAGATCGTGTCCGGCCCCCTGGTTTAAGTCGTATTTATTCTTTCTACTTCCTAGCTGAATAGTATGACAGCTTTGGTCAAAAAATGTTTGTTTGCCGTAATCCAACCAGCCCTGACAACATATAAACAATTCAGATTTTTCCGTCAAGATCTCGCTTTTACGTGTTAAACCAATTGCAACGTCTAAAATTAGGATTTCTTGGCCACCCTCCCCTGAAGAAATTATGAATTTAAAAGGGCGCCATCTATTGGTGAAACATATAATTTATTTGAGCTCCCACAATATCGTGTTATTTAATTATTCCAAGCATATTTTTTAAAACATCAGCACACCATTATCATAGGTTTAATGTTAGAAAACAAGTACATAAAAATAAATTTGCGAGAAAAAAAATATCCAACAGAAAGGAGAATTAAAATAAATTACTTGTTGAATATCGGACTACAAATTAAAATTACAATATTACAATTTTTAAAAATGGCGAATCCCTGTCCGATACCTGTCGATTTATAACTCCGTAGGAGTTAATGGTAAGAACGAAATGGGGGATCAAATGAGGGTCGGCATAGCGTGTATACGTGTTAGTCTATAAGAGCTTCGCTTCGCGCTCGCTTATTAAGCGAGCGCGAAGCGAAGCTCTTATAGACAAACGCGTTTGTACATCATATTGACAGCTATTGAAAATCTATAGTCTGACAGGTTTAAAAAATACCGACCCTCATTTGATCCCCCTTTTCGTTCTTACCATTAACTCCTACGGAGTTATTAATCGACGGGAACTAACAGGAATTCGCCATTGTAATATTGAAGTTTTCATTTGTAGTCCGATATTCTTTTTTTTTTTTTTTTTTTTAATCCCTGTCCGATACCTGTCGATTTATAACTCCGTAGGAGTTAATGGTAAGAACGAAATGGGGGATCAAATGAGGGTCGGCATAGCTTTCAATACGTGTATACGTGTTAGTCTATAAGAGCTTCGCTTCGCGCTCGCTTATTATTGTCACTTATAAAGCGCTACAGAAAAGTATCTAAGCGCTGAACATACCCCGGCACTAGCCCGGCACTACCCCGGCACTTTTTTCGCCCGAGGGCGTTTCCAAAATGGCCGCCAAAATGCCATTTAACACCATATAATAGCGTTTTCATAGCCACTTTATGTGGTGAAATGGTCCATTTTTGTAGTGTTTTCCAATATTTGTTTATGTCAAATGTAAAGAGCCGTAAAATTCACTACTTAAATGTATTCCTAATGGAGGGCGCTTTTCAAAATGGCCGACAAATGCAATTTAGCACCTCATAAATTCATAATGATGTTCTACTAGCCAAAAAATGGGGTGAAATGGCCCAGTTTTTCAGTGTTTTGCTATATTTGTTAATGTCAAATGTATAGAGCGGTAACGTTCACCACTTAAATGTATTCCTAATGAAGGGCGCTTTTCAAAATGGCTACCAAATGCTATTTAACACCATATAATGACGTTTTAATTGCCATCAAATGGGATAAAATGGTCCAGTTTTTCAGTGTTTTCCTATATTTGTCTGTTTGTTGATGGTAAATGTAAAGAGCGGTCACATTCACTACTTAAATGTATCCCTGATGGAAGGCGCTTTTCAAAATGGCGACCAAATATAATTTAACCCCTCATAATGATGTTGTACTAGCCAAAAATGGGTGACTGAAATGGTCCAGTTTGGTAGTGTTTTACTATATTTATTGATGTCAAAATATTAGAGCGGTCACATTCAGGGCACTTTTAAAAATGGCCGCCCAATGCGATTTAACACCTTGTGATGATGTTTTAATAGCATAAAGGGGTGAAATGGCCCAGTTTTTCAGTGTTTCTCTATTTGTTGAGAAAATATTTCCACATGACATAATAGTGGACACGATGGCCATGTCTGAAAGCTGAAGACAAAATTCTGCAGTACATTTGGGGATTTTCTCAGACACAGCTTTGGATCATGTCTGAAAGTCTGCCTCAGCTGTAAACAGGCTTGATATAACCTTTGATTCTTACCATGACAAATCTGTGACGGAATCTGAATGAAAACAACGTCAAGTCATGCTACCAATTAAATTGCATTAACAACAATTAATCGGGATTTACCCCTTCCTGTCGAGATATGGGTTGAAATGGTCTAGTTTTGTAGTTTTGTAGAGTTTCCCCCATTTGTTGAGGTAAAGTATATAAAAGGGTCAGACTTAATAAACAGACCAATAAACAGTATCCCCGATAGAAGGTGCTTTTCGATATGACCAGCAAATTAACAGATTTTTAAAAAAATCTTACAAGGCTTAATTAAAAAAAAGGAATTTAGAATCATCTGCAGTAGCAACTCATCCCAAGTAGCAACAACTTTTAAAGGCCAGTTTTGTAGTTATCATGGTTCATAAACACAAAGGAGGAAAATAAGAAAATGGTTTAGCACAATAAGCTTACAAATGGATCAAACTTGCAGACATGGGAATGCAAATCATAGTAATAGCACAAATGCATCAGTAAATGAAAATAACACTATGATCAGTTGTGACTGGCATTGACTGCATGATGCGCTTATATTTAAGTTAAGCTTGGGAACCTCATTACTGGAACCACCAAAGGAAGAGAAGCAATGTATCATCCGCCATCCTGAAATGAAACTTGAATAGAGTATATTTCTATTATAGGTGAAGTTTGAGCTGCTTTTTTGGCAGATTACTCATGGAGAAGTGTCTGGAATTTCTCCTTGTTACTATTTGATGCCAGAGCATGTCGATCTCGATTGTTTATTGATGATTTGACCCTTAATGTACTTTACCTCAACAAAATAGGGGAAATCTACAACAACTAGACCATTCACCATATCTCGACAGGGAAGGGGTATGGTTTTCCGAATGATTGTTGTTAATTAAGTTTAATTGGCAGATGATCTAATTTTACATTGTTTTTGCTGAGAGTCCTTCCCAGATTTGTTATGGCTAAGAATCAAAGACCATATCAAACTGTTGCAGCTGGACACAGACATGGGCGGCTCAAGAATCGGGTAAGGAAGGGTGAAAAAAGGGAGAAGTAGGAAGAGTATACGGTGTCCCAAAAAAACGCAACCCTTGGTGACAGGTCCAGAAGTTTGGAACAAAAGCAAGTGGTGACTAATTATTCGTTGTTTTAAGGAGAAGGGAATGTTAGTAATGTTCCTGAAAAAATTTCATAAATAGGTAGAGTCAATATTTTTTAAGATATTGGGACCCCAGAAATAGGTAACCTGCAGGCCCCATTTAACCAAATTGAGGCGCTATTAACTGCAATGCGGCATGCTCTTTTTTTTTTTTCTTTTTTTTTTTTATACGTTTGCGCCCAGACCCATCAGTATGAATCGCTAAGTCCAACCACCATTTTCCTATTTTTTTTAAAGACAGTTACTGCAACAGATATAACATATGAATGTTTCCCCTAATAACAGCTAATAAAAGTGCATTTAACAGTTTAAACAACACTTAAAAAGAATTAAAAGAGTGAGTTAGGAATTATGACAAACAAAACTAACAAACTCTTCGTATGGTCCAAATTAGATAGCATTGAATTAGAGCTAATCATAATTATTGTGACGGCACACAAAGAGTTATCTTACCCAAAAGTTAATGACAGAATGATATGTTATTAAGTTGTGTGTTGAGAACATGTTATTTCCAAAGTTGAGGAAGGAACATCATTTTCAGTAATATGCAAAGTTGCAGCCCAATTAACGCATTGACTTTTCAATGTAATGTTTGTCTAGGACTTCATCATAGTTTTATATCGTCTTGAAACGTTGTTCACAATAAATTAATGTTTTATAATTATCAGTAAAAAAATCATTATTAAATGCGATTATTCTCATCCAGTAGAGGTTATTCTGCAAGAAATTTGGGAGATAATGTTGATTGTAATCAATCTTGTATTTACATTCTGTTCTTTCATGCCAGTTCTGGTGGTTACCAGCTCCTCATGTTTGTAAAATGGGTCCTGCGTGTACTTGGTTGTTGGGGTCATATCTTAAAAAACTATTGCACTTATCGCTGTACTTTTTCAGGGACGTTAGGTAACAGTGCTATCTTACATTACAACAAAGAACAGGAATAATGTGTTTTGTTCCAAAACTATGCGGCTGACACCAAGTGTTGGGTTTTTTTGGGGGACCACACTGTATATGAGAGTTATTGGAACCGACTTGTTCATGCATAATTTGTATTGAAGTAGTATTTTGTTGTATCAAGGGCCAGGTATACGAAATTCCTAGCTACAATATATGGGTAAAGAGGAACCAGTTCAATGTGTTGGTGATAACACGACATTATTTAAGGTGGGTGAGTCAAGATTCAAAAGGGAACTGTTTTTTGCGTATTTTTATTGTTGTTCCAACATATGAAAAGTTACATATTTGAGAAGGAAATGACTCAAGGAATCCAAATTGATAATATTTCCCCCAACACCCCCCAAAATACGTTTTTTTGAGGAAAATCCATAAAAAATGGAGATTTTCACTCATTTTTTTTTGGTTTCCCCTATAAAAAATTAGAAATTTATAAAATGTGCCTTGTTCGTATGTGTATTACAGAGTCATAGTTCTAGGGTTCGTAGGTATTTCCCTTTTTTCAAATTCTGCACTTATTTATCAATTATTGCCAAAAAGCCAAAAAACCGCGTGTTAGGAAAGGGCCCGTGAAAAGTAAAGAACAAGACAGGGTTAAAACGCGTGTAAAGAAAAGTAAAGAAGGTCTTTAGTTGGAACAAAAAATTAGAAAAAAATAAAAAATACCGACCTAGATTTTTGACTCATGGATTTTGATATGCGCTATACGATGCCATTTCATTTCTTACTGTTGGCTGACATGGATTCGAGTAACTGGGAACAAACTCACGAATTATCGCCGAAAGTGACACAGAGAAAATCGCCATTTTGTCCAAATATTGTCCCATTTCGCTACCAAAATATAGCTACTCCAAACCACCAAGCGTTTCATCTATTATTCTTCCAACACTGATTCTGCACCAGGTCAAAATTCTTCATCTGGATATTATTGATCAAAATTCAACAATTTATGTGGCTCAAATCGTGAAATTTTAAATCCCCTTATGTTGCAAAAAAAGCAACCACGTTGGGCAACATTTTACAATGGCATACAAGTTACCATGGGTGTGTGTGCGTCATATCGAATTGATGCATAGGCGTTCTGATGCGCTCTTTTACATCGCGCGCAGCCGAATAGCAAAGGCGAGGATTGGTAATACGCGAAAAATTTACCCGCACTTTGCAGTTAGCCCCATGTGATTGTTCTTGGTCAAAAATGGTCACATAAAAAAGTTAAAAATGAACAAAATATGATGAAAAAATTAAATAGATATACTTCTGTTAAAATATATGGAAAGAAAAAACATGTTAATGCCGTTAAACATGAAAAAAAAAAAAAAACTAAAAAATGGCCATTGAACTAGTTCTGACTTCAACAGCCACCTTAACTTGCTTTTCGCCCCTGCTCTACCGATTCTGGAACAGTCCCTGCCACACGTAATCCAAAGCAGTGCTGTGAAATCACCCAAATGCCGCTGCAGATGTTTTTTTTTCTTCAGCTTTCAGTCACTTGAGGCATTCCATTGCCCAATCTTCTCCTTCGAGACGCTTATAGACCGCTATTCAATATGACAACAGCCACCAGACATGTTGGGGACAAGATGCATACATTCAGGCTACAATACATTCAGCTGTCAATCGATCTATATTTAGCGAGTGCCCAGGGACCATTGACGGGTGAATGTATTGTAGTTCTGGAATGCGTATATATCTTGTCCACCAAACATGGCTGGCTATTGACTACGGCTCTATAGCAAGATTGCCCCATTATGCTGCCATTCAGGAAAATTGTCACATCATATGGCATTGTCCGAGACGGCAGTGGCCTAAGCGCAAAACCCTATATAGCAAAATTGGATTTTAGAATCACCAACAGCATTGTACTGGATAAATCAAATCATCCAAATCCATTAAACTGAAACATAACTAGAAATCATTAATTCATAAAATAACGTAAGAAAAAGAGAACATGAACTTATGTTAAGTACAAATTTATAAAATGAATAACTCAAACCAAATGATGGAGAAAAAATCAACAAATAGGGAAAAAACTGGGCCATTTCCCCCTTTTGGATAATCATTATATGTGTTAATCGCATTTGGCAGCCATTTTGAAAAGCGTCTCATTAGGAATAATTTCAGTGGTGAATGTGACCGCCTCCGCATCAATGCTCTCATACCATGTGCAGACACAGATTAGAGTAAGTAAAAATACTGAAAAAAAAAATGGGCATTTCACCCCCAATATTGTTGGCTATTAAAACATCAGTATGAGGTGTTGCGTTGCTTTGACAGCCATTTTTGGAAATGTGCACTACCATTATGAAGACCAGTTGAACGGAAAAGGCGAGAACAACCCAACCACTATTAAACTAGGGGAAATCCAACCCCAAAATATAGGAAAACACTGAAAAAACGGGACCCTTTTACCACATTTTATGGCGTAAAACCTCATTATAAGGGTTAAATTGCATGGCGGCCATTTTGAAAAAGGCGCCCTCAAATAAGGAATAACTTAAGTGGTGAATGTGACGCTCTAAAATTTGACCATAAACAAAAAAGAGAATAAAGTATAAAACACTACCAAAAACTGGGCCATGTCCACCCCCACACTAGTGGGCATTGACAACACCATCATCATGGGTGTTAAATGGCATTTTGGTGGCTTTGAAAATGCCCTCTAGCGACAAAAGTGCCGGGGTAGCAAGAGTCTAACCCTCACTTTATGTAAATGTCTGATGGTCTAGTACATGGTTGTGAAGAGTAACTTAGGGCAATATCATGCCACGGGGACCCACCCAGCCAACCATATATCCAGTAATTTTATACTTTCCTCAACTTATTTCGCCATAGGGACGTCATAAGGGGAATGTTGGTACTAATTTGATATGTTGAAAGTATGAAAATAATGAATATAGGGTGGAAAATTGATATTCGCTCAAAACATATTATGCAACTAAACTGCATCTCTGCTTACAGGGTGTCAGAAAGAACGTTACCTCCAGAAACGGCCATTTTTGCGTACTTAATCAATTCTTATCTGTTTTAGGCTTTCTATTATGAAAAATATATACTTTTTGAACATATGGTGAAAAACATTTCCCTAAAAATATGCAATTCTTGTCCACGGGAACTACCAATAGCAGATAACAGGGACAGTGTAATCTTATGATTTGGGCACACATAAGTACTCACATTTAATTATTTGTTCGCATCTAATGACTTAAAACGCCACCTGAAAACATCACTTAATTGTTCTTCGTATAAGTGACCTAAATCCCCTCACCGACTCCCATCGTAATGCAGGTATGAATTTGGTTAAGCGAACTTCAAATAATGGGTATTGGGCATAAACTCCTACAATGACATATTTACTGAATGCTCTTGGGTTAAAGGACCTAGTTCATCGTGAATGGGTAAAAACGTTTTTCCGTCAATTAGGTTTTCCAGTAAGATGGCAAACAAGGAGAACAGAGAAAAAGGGAGTATGGCAAGACTCTAAAAGGTCAAAGGAGAGAGTATGTTAGGCGTCAAAGAACAGGACGATTAGCCGCAAATATTGCTGAGTGCGCCGAGAAATGAACAATAAACTCTAAAACCAGCCAGCAACGGACCTAGAAATTTGAGAGTATTGGCCAGAAGGGTCTAAACATTTGTAGTCGGGAATTTTCATCCAGGGATCCCTCTGCTAATGCTAGCCATGGACCAAAGTAGATTTGCATCATTTTTGGGAAATACTATTTTTGGTATATTTTTTCAACGTTTTCTTTCTTGTTTTCATCATATGTTCAAAAAAGAGATATATTTTCATAATATAAAGCTTAAAACAAAATGGATACGAATTGATAAGTAAGCAAAAATGGCCGTTCTGGAGGGTAACGTTCATTTTGAGACACACCTTGTACAAATAGTTCATTTCCCATCAAGTAGAGCCAAAAACAGCATGAAAATATGTTATTTCATAAAATTTTTGACGAAAAATTGAATTTTTCCCTGTGTGTCTATATATGGAAATTGACAATTTGCTAACATGCGAACTTTATGAGGTCATTGTGACATATGCTAGGCATGTTAGTACCAGCAACTAACCAATAACCGTTGTGCGTATGTCAACGTGGATCAGTGTTGATATCACAGTCGGTGACCACCTCAGCGCTCAGGAGCCTCTAGCCCAGCTAAGAACTCAAAAAAAGTAAGAAGAGAAAATTAAGCTCATAATTCTGATAAACATACAGTCTGTATTTAATTTAGACTTAAAATGTGGAAAACAGTGGTGCCTTTTTTACATCCACCTGAGGGGTGTTCACATACGAGGAGCGGCAATGGGAAAACAAGCCCGGTTCCCTAGTCTTACTTCGTGTGCCAGTTAAGAAGACCTTTCGAAGATGAGCCTAGAGAAATACTTGGGATGTAATCCAAAATTAAGTTGCTCGAGTGGAAGCCATACCATTTCGTATGTTATAGGTAATGAGTAAGAATTTGAAACGGATGCGGTCTTTAACTTTTACCAGTGTAGATTGTTCAGACAGGCGAAATGTGATCATCTGACTGCAACCATGACACAACAGAGAATGATTACAGTCTAATCTAATCATGAACCTGCGTCTGTGGTAGGTTGATCTAATACCGTCCCAATCTGTAAGATTCCAAAGCGCGAGCGTTCAATGTTCATATGTGATATTTCATTTGAAGTGTCTATCCAATGTAACACCAAGATCTAGCAGAATGTGCGAGTCGATTCGCATCACCGATAATAGTAGCTGGTAGACTGCGAAGTCGCTGCGATCTTAGAGTGAAAGTGCACCATCTCCGTCTTCGAATCATTCAGCATAAAGGTCCGTTCATACTTTATGCATTGGACTGCAGTATTACAATGGGTTCACCAAAATCGTTACTGCAATCACTTACATTATCCCGCAACGCAATAGCATACGGCGGACGAGTTAAATTATATATTTTACTGGTGATCCATCAAGATACATTGGGGAGCAGTACGCCAACTTTACTGCAATCCTTCGCAGGTTACGCAACGTACTGCAACTGTGGCATGCAGTGACCTGGTTGACCTGCAATAAATTGATTAGGAGTGCAGCGGAACTGCGGAAGTGACGGAACATGCAGTAAATTTAAATCACAGCAATGCAGTGGCATGGAGGTGTGAACGGACCTTAAGTCTATTGCTGATCTTACATTAGACATAAAACTTTCCATTTTTTATATCTTCAGATGTATTGAATGACTGCAGTACTAAATAGAGTGGTGTGTCATCTGCGCATAAATATGTGCAAGAAATCGCTATGTTCACCAATAACGTCACTCAAAGGGCCAGTATACAGGATAAACAGAGGCCCGACAGATCCTCTGGACCGCCAGAAAGGCATGAATATCTGAAAGCCAATCATTGACACCAATAGTTGGGAACGATTAGAACGATATGATTTGAGCCAATCGTAACACATGCCCCTGCTGCGGTGACGAGACCCTTGAAAAAGTTAGGAATGGGTGACAGTGTCAAAGCGGATTGAAAAATCAAGCAAAATACAACTGCATCATTGTCCTTGTCTAGCGCCAACATCAAATCATTTCTACACGAAACAGGTCTGCCCTCCAGTTGAAATGGCGATATGCCGCAGCTGATCTTATCAAAATAAAGGCCTTTTTATGCAGATTAGACTTTTAGTTGATATGAGACGTTCTCTAGTATCTGGAAATAAACATCAAGTTCGAAATGGGCCGATGAGGGTTTTTTCAGATCATTTAACATCAAGCTGTTTTTGATAAGCGGTTTCACATATAGGCCGGCTTATAAATTAATGTACAATCCCATATAACTCACAGATTGTTGATATTTTCGTGATATAAAAAAAAAACAAGATGTTGAACATCTTTTAACAGGGATGTTGGCATAGGTCCAAGTCGTCACGTCGATGAAGATGAAGACACAATCCTTGTCACTGATTCAAATTCAACAAAGCTCCTGGTGCAGTTTTCAGCCACATAAAAACCCATATTATCCAGCTAAAAACATATAACCTTCACTAATCTTCACTATTAGCGCCAAGATCATACGTATGATTTTAGACGGATTTGCTGTTGCCGAAATTTTGAAGAATAAAGCAATAGATAAGAAGGCCTCTAGGCTATTACCAGAATGAGCACGGAACAGCTTATTTCGCGATTAAAATAATTAAAACGAGCGAGTTGGCCGACGCTGTTTCGCACTAACGAGATCAAAGTTCCATATTAATAAGGACTATTAGAACTTGTGCACCACGGGTAAAAACGTATACTCGTCATGCAACTACGAACATACTATAGGCCACACTATTTTGGAAGTCATATGAAAATCTGCCAAAAAAAAAAAAATAAAAATCGTGGGTAATATTTGCGACGGTAAACTTTCTGAACAACCGCATGCCTGGCGATGTATTGGAAGTCTAATGATGATTTTATAAATCGAGGGTTGCCTGGCGAAATCATTGAGAAAGTGCATTTTTTTTTAATGCAATAAGGTGTGCGTATAATGGGCTTGGGTGGAAATGTAAGGAAAATTGTCCTTTTAGAGTCGCTCGAGCCTCTATCCGCCACCCATTGTACTACCACTCTCCCCAAGACCTTGACTCAGGTGAGCTAGCCGCTGATCACTCTTTATAGTATGCCGTGATGCTCGGCTCCGAATCAACCAGTGCATGACGTCGGTCTCGCCGTCCAGGGAAGAAGACTTGACTCAAGTGGTGTATTCTTCTTTCAAGTTGCCTAATTTCTTTTATTAAATCGGAACATTGAATTGGACGGTAATCCGAAGGCCATTACAGAGGCATATTCAATTAGACTTGGGGACTGGGTGAATATTCTTTACCATTAGAAAACATGGAGTCATTTGTCCCTTCCCACATTCCCCAATTACAAAAACAAAGCAATTTGACTCCTTTTGAAGTAAATGACAAACAGAACCCAAAGGTATAACAAGCCAAATAAAATATGGAGATATATCTAATACACCGCTCTACGAGTTAACACTTAAGTGACCAAGGGGTTTTAACTCCCGTTGGACCCCCCCCCCCCCCACACACACACACCCAAGGAAACCACTTTCCCGAAGGAATTTTTCCACGAAATTTATACCACATGTGAAAGATCATAAGACAATCCCAAATCAGCAATAAACAATGAGATTTGTTATTTTGGGTGCAAATTAGGGGCAAAGCATTGTTTTCAAAACACGCGAAAATTGGGCGGAAAATTCAAATGAGCCTTAAGCTCAAAAATGTTGAAAACTTATTTTATGTTGATATCTATTCTAGAAGACCAAAGTTACTTAAATTTAACACAAAACCAGCAGTTTTAGGGAATCCTGTATTTTTTACGGGTGTTGCAAAATACACGTCATTTTCCCATATAGTTTGTACAGTAACGGTTTGGCAACGTACATGATGAAATTGTTTGTTTTCAGCACATAAAGGGTTAATTATTTTTAATGTTACTATTTTTTTTTTTTTTTTTTTTCTTACATGTTTGTGTGAACTTATATCAGCAAAAAGATTGCTTCGGTTGTCGGTTTCTTATTCTTATTTTTAAAAATATTCTCAAATTACTTCCGTTAGTGCCCAAGGGGGGGGGGTCCATGGGACCCCCACTAATTAACTCATTAACGGCTTGGCCGATTTTAATTATTTTGGTATAAAAAGAAGCGCATTTAAAAGTCAGACAATTACAAACAAATTGGCGCAAAAATCCCACGCGTAAAGCGGCCAGCGCGAAAAAAACTTTTGGGGGTCCCTAGGAACCCCCCCCCCTTGGTCACTTAAGTGTTAAGTTTAGAACAAATAAACTTTTTTCATTCATCAATTTGGCTAATTTATAACTAAATTCATTATCAGTTGCCTTTTCAAAATCGAAAATAAACCTGCCTTTGTTGTAAATTGTTTAAGAAAGAAATTACGTTGTCGAGCACTCTATAAATTGGTTAAGAAAGAAATGACGTCTTCGGACTTACACAAATTCGGACTTCGGTAGGAATGGGGAACAATTCACTTTCCTGCCATTAGAAATAAAGTTACTCGCAGTTATTGTAGTCTGTAGTCATATTTCTTATGGTTTATTCATTTCTTGCTGATGTTGCTGGTATATCTATTTCAAATTCTTATTTTGGTGACCTTGATATGGGGATTATGTTTATATGCTTATTTGTAGAAACTTAAAAAAGATTTTCTTTACATTGCTTGTTCATCAATTCTTTTCATTTTATTTAGATTTATTTGATTTATTTAAAAACCATATTTTAACACGGTAGTCCAATCAGTAAAAAAAACTGCTAAAGCAGGGGCCCTGTGAAAACAATAAATGATACATACATACGTACATTAAAAAAAACATTGAACATTACAATCTAATCATAGAGAAGTTATTTTGGTATGAAAAGAAGCGCATTTAAAAGTCAGACAATTACAAACAAATTGGCGCAAAAATCCCACGCGTAAAGCGGCAAGCGCGAAAACAAATTTTGGGGGTCCCTAGGAACCCCCCCCCCCCGGCCCTTGGTCACTTAAGTGTTAAGTTTAGAAAAAAAAAACGTTTTTCATTCATCAATTTGGACTAATTTATAATAAAGTCATTTAGTACCCCTTTTCAAAATTCGAAAAATTTAAAACTACCTTGGTTTTTCTTGTAAAATTGTTTAAGAAAGAAATTACGTTGTCGAGCACTCTATTAAATGTTAAGAAAGAAATGACGTCTTCGGACTTAAACAAATTCGGACTCGGTAGGAATGGGGAACAATTCACTTTCCTGCCATTAGAAATAAAGTTAATCGCAAGTGCTTGTAGTCTGTAGTCATTATTATGGTTATATTTATTTCTTGCTGATTGTTGCTGGTATATTCTATTTCCATTCTGATTTTTGTTCACCTTGATATGGGGATCCATGTTTATATGATATTTGTAGAAACTAAAAAATTATTTTCTTTACATGGGCTTGTTTCCTTCAATCTTATGCATGTATTTGTGTAATTTATTTTATTTATTTAACCATATTTTAACAGGGTAGTCCAATCAGAAAAAAGCTAAAGCAGAGACCGTGAAAACAAAAATTATACAGACATACGTACATTAAAAAAAACATTGAACATACAATCTAAAATAGAGAAGGTATTTTGGTATTGAAAAGAAGCGATTTAAAAAGTCAGACAAGTACAACAAATTGGCCGCAAAAATCCACTTAAAGCGGCAAGCGCGAAAACAAATTTTGAACCCCCCACCCCCAAAAGCCCCCCCCCCCCGGCCTTGGTACTTAGTGTAAGTTTAGAAAAAATAAACTTTTTTCATTCATCAATTGTGCTCTAATTCTTAACAAATGCATTCTGTTACCGTTTCAAAATCGAAAATAAACCTGCTTTGTTGTAATGTTTAAGTAAGAAATCGTTGTCGATACTCTAAAATTGGGTTTTTAAGAAAATTACGGGAGAATTGCAGTATCTGCCACACTTAAAATTCGGTGGACCTTTAACATGCGGTTATTCCATACGTTGCCGAGTTCAGTTAAGCCTGTTGGCAGAATACTAACTTCTTTCCGAAATGACGTATTCGGACTTACACAAATTCGGACTTCGGTAGGAAAGGGGAACAATCACTTTCCTGCCATAGAAAATTCAAGTTACGCGCAGTTATGGTAGTCTGTAGTCATATTCTTATGGTTAGTTATTTCTGCTGATGTTTGTGCTGGTATATCTATTTCAAATTCTTATTTTGTTGAACTTGATCTGGGATTAAGTTTATGATTTTGTAGAAACTAAAATTATTTTCTTTACATTGCTTGTTTCCTTCCAAATCTTATTCATTATTTATGTATTTATTGGATTTATTTCAACCCTATTTTAAAGGGTAGTCCAATCAGTAAAAAACTGCTAAAGCAGGGGCCATGTGTGAAAAATAAGTAAATTTATACATACATACGTACATTAAAAAAACATGAACATTACGAATCTAATATAGAGAAGTATAATAGTCGGATACTTTACATTTGAAAACTTTGTCAGTGTAGATCAGTGACCTTAAATTAACAGGAAGTTTGATTCCAAACTGAAACCCCACGATGGTAAAAAGTTATCTGCCCAACTTGTGTACTGGCATATTGTTTAAAACACTTCCTATGCTAGATCGAGTAGCATAGGAGTGGTGCTCATTTAGAGTAGAAAAAATCGGTTTAAATTATAGCACGGAGCATCACCTTCTCAGCACTTATAGATTATGTGTGGTATCAACATTAGATCTAACATCAAGGGTCTTCGATCCCAAATTACGAAACATATCAAGCACGCTTTGCCTTGGGGCGGGGCCTCATTCAATACCACACGAGCAAGTTTGTTAATATAACTTGAGATAGTTTGACACATGAGACAGTGTAAAAACCACACCGATATTGCAATAATCGAAATACGTAATAGAAGCCAAACGTGTAGCTAGCAATTCGGTTATGCTGAAAGAAACAATTTTCCTTAACCTAGAACTTAACCCAATGCGCTGAGATACCTTTTAGAAATATTAATAATATTCCATTTCAAAATTTGGATCGAATCAAATACCAATAATTTAATATGAACGTTACCCTCTCAATGAGATTATCACAAACATTGATAAACGAACGTTATTGAACTTATCAATACAATGATTAGTGCCAATACCATGTACATTTGTCTTAGCATGAAGAAAGAGATGAGAAGGAAGCACGCGACACACTTGGCCTTTGAACGATCTATCTGCCATGGACTCCAATCCGTAAATATGGTCTGAACATATGTAGGCAGTGCTTCATCAGGAACATATGCCAAGGATATTGGCTTCCAGAAGCTTGACATGCTCAGAGAAGGCAAACCAAGTCCTTAATATTCTTATTAAATTGACATTGAATTGACGGTAGTCCGAAGAACATTACTCAGTGGATCATATCATCTTAGACTGTGGACTGAAACTGCTGGGTGAATATTGTTTTGCCGATTAGAAACCAAGGAGTCATTTGTCCTTCCCACAGTTCCCAAACCAAAAACAAGCAATTTTACGCCTTTTGGAGTAATGACAACGAACCCAAAGGATAACAAGCCAAATAAATTGGAGATATATCTAATACCAACCGCTCTACGAGTTTAACACTTAAGTGACGCAGGGGTTTTTAACTCCCAGTGACCCCCCCCCCCCCCAAGGAAACCACTGTCCGAGGAATTTTTCCAACGAAATTTATCCCCCATGTGAAAGGATCATCAGACAACCCCAAATCGCAATAAAAAATGAGATTTTGTTATGTTGGGTGGAAATTAGGGGCAATCTTGTTTTCTTCACAAACACGCGAAAATTGGGCGGAAAATCAAACTGAGCCTGCGCTTACATCAAAAATTTTGAAAACTTATTTTTTTGAGATCTATTCTAGAAGACCAAAATTTACTTAAATTAACCCAACACCAGCAGTTTTAGGAATCCTGTATTTTTTACGGTTTTTGCAAATACACCTCAATTTTCTCCATAGATTTTGTACAGTAACGGTTTGGCAAACGTACATGATGAAATTGTTTGTTTTCAGCACATAAAGGGGTTATTCTTTTTTTAATGTTACTAATAATTTTTTTACTTACTGTATGAGTGAACTTATATCAGCAAAAATTGCTTTGGTTCTCGGTTCTATTCTTTATTTTAAAATATTCTCAAATGACTTTCGTGGTGCCCAAGGGGGGGGGGGTGTCCATGGACCCCCACTAATTCACTCATTAACGGCCTGGCCGATTTTCATTTTTTAGTTGAAAAGAACGCATTTACAAGTCAGACAAATTCAACCAAATTGCGCAAAAATCCCACGCTTAAAGCGTGCCAGCGCGACAACAAATTTTGGGGGTCCCTATGACCCCCCCCCCCCCCTTGGTTTACGTAGTGGTAATTTAGAAAAATATTTTTTTTTCATTCATCAATTTGGCTAATTTATAACTAATTCATTATCAGGACTACTTTTCAAAATCGAAAATAAACCTGCCTTATGTTGTAAATTGTTTAAGAAAGAATTACGTTGTCGAGCACTCTATAAATTGGTTAAGAACGAAATTACGTCTTCGGTAGGAATGGGGAACACTTCACTTTCATGCATTAGAATAAAGGTTACTCGCAGTTATTGTAGTCTGTAGTCATTCTTTGGTTATTATTCTTGTGCTGTTGCTGGTATATCTATTTCCAATTCTTATTTTGTTCACCTTGATATGGGATCAATGTTTTAATGAGATTTGTAGAAACTCAAATTATTTTCTTTACATGCTGTTTCTTCAATCTTATTCATTTATTTAGTATTTATTTGATTATTTCAAACCATATTTTAACAGGGTAGTCCAATCAGTAAAAAAATGCTAAAGCAGGGGCATGTGAAAATAATAAACTTTACATACATACGTACATTAAAGAAAAACATTGCAATATTGAAATCTAATATAGAGAAGTATAATAAGTCGGATACTTACATTTGAAACTTTGTCAGTTGTACGTCAGTGACCTTAAATAACAGGAAGTTGATGGCCAAACGAAACCCCACAATGGTAACAAGTATCTGCCCAGCTTTGTTTGTACTTGCATATTGTGTAAAACACTTCCTATACTAGATCGGTAGCAAGGAGTGGTGCTCTTTAGAGTAGAAAAGGGTTAATTGGTTTAAATATATAGCGCGGAGCACAAAACACCTTCTAAGCACTTAGATCATGTGTGGTATCAAATGCGATCTAACATCAAGGGTCTTCCATCCCAAATTACGAAGCATATCAAGCACATGTGCTCTTGGACCTTTATTCAATACCACACGAGCAAGTTTGTTTTAACTAACATGGAGAATAGTTTTACAACACTAGACAGTGTACCACACAGATTGCAATAATCGAAAACGGTATAGCCCAAACGGGTAGATAGCAATTCGGTTTATTGCTGAAAGATGAAAGAAACAATTTTCCTTAACCTAGAACTTAACCCAATGCGTGAGGATACATTTTTAGAAAGCTTAATAATTTCCATCAATTTTGACGAACCAAATACCAATACATTAATATGAATTACCTCTCAATGATATTATCACACACATTGATAAAGGAAAGTTTATTGAACTTAATACACTGATTAGTGCCAAAATTGCATGTACATTTGCTTAGATGGAAGATGAAAGAGATAAGAAGAAAGCACATCGACCCCTTGGCTTTTGAACGATCATCTGCCGCCCCACAATTGCAATTGTCATTCATATCCTGCCCTTCCTAGGATAATTCAATCCGATTTTCTGTTCGGATAATTCGCAGTTCGTAGTGTTACTTCATGCTTATAAGATCCGGGTCATCGGAAATCGCGAAGCAGCACCCGATGTATGCTGCGAAATACTCAAAAATTAAAGCCAGGTGGAAGCAAGTTAGTGCACACAGCTCGAAGGGGGGGAAAAGGAAGAGAGAAGTACAGATGTTTACGATTAGATTTAATCATTAGAACCTAACCCAATTTGAGGGGTGTGCAAATTTGTTCAGTGGGCATTTTTTGAATATCCAATATGACCGAGATACCATGTTTAAATCAGTAAAACTCTTGAGAGAGTATTAAAATGGATTTTTAGTTGATGGTCAACATTAAGTCATTTGAACGTTATTGTTGCATTGGTCTTAAAATTAGTGAACAGTGTTAAATTCTTGTAATGTGTGCACATAAACAGTTGAGGAAGAGGTATAGAGAAAAGAGATGTTTGTGTTTATGCTAATGGTGGTTGGGTGTTGTAGCATGATGAATGGGTTGTGTACCGATGTTTTGACGTGGGGATAAATTGCAGATAACAATAGGCCTACTCGTTTGTTCTTGTCCGGTGATGGGGGGGGGGGGAAGGGTATTATTAATTTATGTCTGGTCCTGAGGAATTTGACATGGTTACAAAATTAAAATTATGCCAATTAGTAGCAGAACCACAGTTATAGTGGGGGGGGGGGGGGGGAGGGGGAGTGGTAGGACAGGACTGCTGTTTGGGCTTGGGAATTTCCAACGGTAATTTGGAGAAATGTTAAATGCATTTAATTAGCAGTCTCTGTGTCAGTATCTTACAAATCGCTTTAAACTTTAGTTCAATAGATCTTAGTAATTTCATGATAATTTTGGATAAATTATTTCTTCAAAATCCGTTGGGGGTAGTGAGAAATTAACCCCAAAACTCAACATATGGGACCATTTCTAAACATTGACCGTGTTCGCAAAGACAAGACCCAAAAGTTGATGGCGTTTTGTCTTGTGTGCTTGTTAGGGATTGGCATGTCCTTTTCCCCCTTGAGTACTATCACCATCGGACCGTAAGGGGCGCACCACTAAATAGTTCCGCCAAAATCTGCGTAATACTAAGTACTCCTTTTAAGCTTTTTTTAAAAATTGCGCCACATGGTTTTAGCGATATCTTGTTGTCGACTAATTGGAATTAGAAAGTAAAAATTAGTGTCAATTGAAAGCTGGGAATATCTGCATTGATATAATATAGGAAAGCGTCGATTTTTTTTTTGTTTTTTACAATCCAAAATGTAGGGAAACTAATGCTGTCAGGGTGAAGATCGGATAGGGTGCTGCGAGGAGATTTTTGGGACCCCCCGAAAGTATGCTCCAGACGCATATGGTCCAGGAGCATAACATACTCGAGACATTTACCCTTGATGAGCGCGTAACTTTCCTGTTGGACAAGGTGCCGAGCTATCGCGGGGCATATGCGTGTGGTCGGACGGGTGAACCAGCAACAGCAGATCACTTCTGGTGGCCAATCAGAGGCAAGTGCATTTTTTTCCGCATAATCACGCAGAGCACCATGGTCTGCGCCAGTCACAGGTGTTTCTTTCCGACTATAATATTATCCTTGAGCATAAATAATCTGGAAAACTTATACCCTGTCGAATATGCTCCTGGATCTATGGAATGTACAATGCTCAAGGGGCATATGGCAAATTGTCCTGTAGCGTGGAGAACTGTTTTGTCATGTAGGCCTACTGCATGCTCCCGGAGAATGCATGTGCATTCAAATTTGGCTTAGAATATTTCTCCATATTATTTATGTTCCAGGACCCTATTTCCCTGTACCTTATGCCTCCTAGAGCATAATTCGGGTCAAATTCTCAGAGTGGCAAACAGTGTTGTAAATGAATGCTAGGTGTCACAAGCTGCCGATCTAACCTTGAAGTTTGATATTTTGAAAGGTAAACTAAATAGTTTTTGAAAATGCCTGGGGCATTGCAAGTACAACCGTCCCATTATTTGGATGGAAATCGCATGGACTTTGAAGCTGACGCACACTAAGGCAAGAGTATTCTGTAATCTTATCCTGTGTTGATTCCGTCAAGGTTGCAGAATTCGGTGCGGAGGGGTGATATGGCACTCTTTTCCGCTTTAAAAAGGATTGCATGGTTGGGAGGATTTGCGTTCCACATATTTTGGCAATATCTTTTTTGCCTGCCGTGACGTCACGGTGACCACATACCCGTGTGCTTTATCCGTTACTCTTTAACGATCTTTAAACACTAAGTGCCCAAGGGTGGGTTCCATGTGACCCAAGACTTTGTTTTTCGCGATTGGCTCACTCGCGAAAAATATTTTTTGAAACTCTAATTTTTTGTAATTGTGGCAACTTATCGATTCGATTCTTTCCATAAAAAAATTTACTACTAAAATTTTCTCTGCCGTTAATGTGATAATTAGCTTGGTTCCCTAGGAGGACCCCCCCCCCTAGGCACCAGCGGAGTGTGATTTTTAAAAATAAAAATTAGCAAACCCTGTATTGCCAGAAAGATTTTTTTCCATGCTTATGTGGTTCAAATTGCATAAACAAAATTAATTACAATAATCAGAAAAAATAATTAACCCTTTATGTGCGAAAAGAAGTCGATTCCATCATCATCGAGCGACTGCGGCGCCATTGCTATGACAAACTATGTCAAATACGACTGCCCCCACAAAAAATACAAGATTTACGAAGGATTTTTTTGTGTTACATATATGTAATTGGTCCTTCTAGAACAAATATAAACATCAAATGAATATTGCAAGTGTTATGCTGTGAGCATAGGCCGCGAAACGTCATCATGTTTACTTTTTGACGATTTGACGCATTTCGAAAACAATGATTTTTGCCCCTAATTTCCCAGACGAATAAACCGGAAATCATTTATTATTGCCAAACCTTTGGCCTTGTCTTATATTTATCCCCCTCAAAGGTTGGTTGGTTTCCATTTTCATTTGTGAAAATTCATTCTGGAAAGTGGTTTTCCTTAGTGGGGGGGGGGGTTCCATGGAACCCCCCCCCCCCCCTTAGGCACCAACTTGAGTGAAAACAACCTTAGGCACTTATGTGTAATTTTATTCCGTCAGTGAGTTAGGTGGTCAATTGACGTCACGGGTGGCCACATAAGACATTCCCGTGATTTCGGTCCTTAACATGCTCAGTAGGCCTTTAGTCGTAAGATTCACTATATGTAAAATATATCTATAGCTTAAAAAATCAATATATCACTATTTACCCAAAGACCCCCCCTATTTTTGAAAAAGGAATTTTTTACCGAGACCTCTATTTCACCTGACTTTTTAGAAGATTTGTCCAATTTGAAGTTTCAAACAAGACCCCATTTTTGGGTGAAACGCATATTTGCAAATTGCTTGCCCAAATAATCCCTATGTATTTGTGGGAAGTTTGGGAAGTATTATAGTAAGTATTATAGTCCTTGTACCAAGTCCGTCTACGACGGTATGATAAGGCACTCAATTTAGTGCTCTTCACGCAACATTATATAGTTTCATCACGCTTTATTCCGTTATCGTCTATGGAACCCGGACTATGGCTCCCGCCGGACTATAGTTGCTGTCACACCGGCATTTTGGCTACCTTCACTTAAAGACCTCTTTTGGCACCTTCTCGTCACCAAATACCCCATGGTTTGTTTTGAAAGCGTCAGCCTTAAACCCCCGGACGTCGTTTCATACGTGCAGTGTTGTAAGCCTCGTGAAATTTGTGCCAGTTTCTATAGCTCCTAAACCTCAAATTTGGCCCACACAAAAATGTCCAAATTCCATTATTACTCCGAAGCCTTCTTTTGCTAAAATTTAATTCACAAGCTCCCCCAAGTCTGGCGCTTCACTCCAACCCGTAACCCTACCCAAAACCAAAGTTAGTGACACCCCCCCCCCACCACCAGGGTGTAGCCAACAAGAAGTACGTAGGGTCTGCTTTCAATCCTGCGAAGTATCGTATCGGGAATTTTTTTTGAGTTCAATACAAGTTCCCGGGGAGGAAATTCGCCACAATACGAGATGCATTATGGGGGGATCTGTGCAAAAAGTCTATGAAAAGTAAGGCTCAAAGTGCTTGTGATGCCTCTGTATCCATAGAACCCGGAGTGTTATCCAGCCAATAAACGCAAACATTTAAAGGGATTAGCAGCGATTTTGCTAATCCAAACCTCGAAAATCATCAAAATTCATATTTTTAATTGTTGTTACTGCAGGGATATGCACAGAACCTGCAAGTGGTTGGCTTGAAATCGTGTATTAAAGACAAGGCAGTACTCTTATCTGATTCTGTAATTTCTATACGTGCTATCAAAACTTCCACTTGCTGAGATCAAAAAAGCCTTTCCCAGGTGAATATCACAGATTTCAGCTGCTATGGGGCACCAGACCAATTACAGTTTGACCTCAAACGCAATCGTTATTGATCTTTGTTTATTCTGTTCTGGTGTAACCACAATCAGCTGTTAGTACAGATTTTGAGACGCCGTCGCGGTTTGTTCTATTTGCGGGAGACGGTATTGACAAAAAATTTACCTGAAATATTATTTTTTTACTATTGGTGGTGTTTCTACATTTGAGCAGTTATATGGAATTGTTAAACCACTTATCCCCGATTAATAAGTTAAAAATGAATTTCCAATTTTTTTCGATTCTCTCGCATTATAGATGTATCCTTTAAAAATAGTCAGATGAAATTGTTGTATCTCAAAATATGACCAATTCACATAGTGTTGGTACCATCTTGAAGCGATAATTGTCTTTTGCTCCCTTTAGGCATCAGTTTCGCTAGAGGGAGGATGATAGTAAATTGCTATGTTGAGCGATTCCGATGTCCTATGTGACATTCAAAATGAAACCTAAAATTAATTCCGATCGAAAGGGTTATAATATATACATACTAGGTTTTGATATATTGTGATGTATATTAATGTTACACTAGTTCCTCGTTCGGATGTTTTACCAATGTATTCTCTTTAAAACATTACCAAAATTTAAAACTCGGAACTATAAATGAGCAGTTACTATGGGAGAAATGAAGATTTGTAAAAAGGTGGCCAAATTCGAAACAATTGATGACCTCTTCGATCTTCAAATAGTACTACAATTTGATGATCAAAACTCCAAAAAGATTGTTTTTTCGATGATGTATTTCGTGTTATTTTTCCTGGAAAATTGTTATAAATCTTCTTGGTAAACATCAAGCGGCACCACCTGAATTCTTGGATTTGCTGTTGTAATCCCAGATTTGACATAATTCATTTCCTGAACCCATCCCGACTCCACCATCTCCTAAAGGGAATATCTCATCCTAAACCTGGTAGCACTTGTTAAAACAGAAAGAAAAAGCTTTGCAATGGTACAATCAATGCAATTACACATCTTTCCAAATAGCTCCAGGAATATATGGTTTCAAAATATTCCAAATTTCATGGGACTTTTTGTGTTTAGAAGTTCACTATCGTCAACACACGCAACAATAGCACATGTTCAGTTGATGTTATCAATCTAATAACACACAGGTTCAAATTATATTAAAACAAGAGGGTCGGGTCATGTAAAACTAATCGTCATGCGTTAATGCACAGCACTATAATGTTAGTAGACAGAGGAAGAGAGAACCGGGCACATAGCAGCGTACCGGAACCGAGGAAAGCAGAGTCGGAAGCATTTCGCCTTTGTCTTTTTTAGCACAATTTTGGGGGAGGGTTGATGTTATTCGTACTCACAGGGCATCATATGAGTTACATACACTCATCTACCCGGACACAGTTCAGGGGTTGTAATTTTACATAACATTGACATGAACTGACCTTGTGATCTGGGATCATCATACCCCCAAAAAACAGGGGGTGTATTCAAATACATTGGTGAAGTGAAAGCTATTGAACTGTGCCAAGGGAAATTGAGATTTTACTATCTCATAGTGATTGCGTGAGTGAGAGCCGTATCTTAAGAACCTAGGACGTTAGGTGAGCATTGGAAAAGATGCAACGATAGCCAAAGTCTACAAAGTCAATACATATCCAAGGAATTCTTTTTTTTTTTTTTTTTGCTTCTGTTTTTGGGGAATTCCATGCATGGCTAAGTCTCAGGCTGTAAATTACGAAACCCATGCCAATGTTTACCTTTCATTCAGTTTCACTTCAAAAAATGGAATTGAAGAATACTATAAAGTTTCATCGGAGATTAAAAGTCAGATGTACAGACATAAGAGAGAAAACAGGAGTAAAAAACATGATATTGTTACAAGTCTAGTGGACCGTCAAAGGTAAGAAATACCTTTAAAACAAAAATGAGCCTTGTGAACAAGTGATTGAATTTTATATAATAAAATGTACCAATTCAATAATATACACTCAAGATTTTACATAAGATACTTACGATTTAATGTCTTCTAATGTCCCAGAGTTAAAAGAAGTGTTGCAGTTCAACGATGTTATCAGCGGAAGACATCCCCCCCCCAAAATGCAGCATGGCAATATAAATTCACGGTAAATATTATCCCATGGGAATCTTCTCAGTTTTGAAGATAACTTTGTCCAGCAGCTTCATGACGACGGGGTGTCCCTCTACGGACATAAGATTCCACAAATATTATCAGTCGGGATATAATCGCCACGATGTGTCTGTCGCAATACCATGTCCACGTTTAGGCCATTAATTAGAATCATATTTTGATTCCCATCTTCAAGACAACACGTGGTATATAATTATTAAGTCCTTTGCCCACTAAGTATTGCACCAATCTATTATTTTCTGAAAGATTCATATTACTGGCCCTTGAGGTCCTTCCTGTGAGCACTATTTATGATCTCACAGCATAGATTCCATTAATCTCGAAGAATAATTAAAACAGCATCATCATGCAGAAACATAGCACTAAACAATTGGAAGTCACATAAATGACATCATCTGCAGGGCATCATCTTACATTAATGACATCATGGGAAACTACTTAATTTCGCAATCGGTTTTGATCTCAAAGCATAAACAATTTGACTCAATTTCTAAATTTAGCAATTTGGGGAATTCCGTTCATCTCTTGCACAATCTCTATCTATATAGTAAATAACACCTGTACGATCACAAAGTAGCACTAGGGGAATTCCGTGATAAACAAAGTACTTTTCCCGTGAGAAATCTTTTCTCAAGTAAAATTGAGAAATAGAATAAAATAATAGTTTTAATCACAAAATGGCGGCTAATATAAGAATATGAATTCAAATGATCAAGGTATCAAAGTGAAATTTCAGATGGGATGGACATGTAGCACATACAGAAGTTGGCAGACACGCACTGAAAAGAGAAACATGCAAGGCCGGCAGAAGTGCCTTTGCACCATATCTGTTTTTTTTTTTTTTTTTTTTAAATATGTATTTTAACAGAATTTTTCCGTAATTTAAAATTACGGAACCAAAAAAAAAAAGTCCGGAAATATTGCTGCCAGAATTTTTTGAAATATTTCCGTAAATTAACATTTTTAGCTATTTTTTTATGTTTTTTGTTTTTTATTTTTATTGTTTTCTAAAACAGATTTTTCCGTAAATTTACGGAAAATCTGTTTTCTTAATTTACGGAAATTTTTAACAGTGTACTTTTCCCGTGAGAAATCTTTTCTGAAGTAAAATTGAGAAATAGAATAAAATAATAGTTTTAATCACAAAATGGCGGCTAATATAAGAATATGAATTCAAATGATCAAGGTATCAAAGTGAAATTTCAGATGGGATGGACATGTAGCACATACAGAAGTTGGCAGACACGCACTGAAAAGAGAAACATGCAAGGCCGGCAGAAGTGCCTTTGCACCATATCTGACCACAATGCGGACAAGATAGGTGATAAACAGAGAGAAATAGAAAGAACATGAGGAGGACTGCATCTGACCATAGATGAACATAGTCTAGGTAAGACAACGCAAGGCACGGATCTTGAAAAAGTGTTATTAAATATCATTCATTTGCCACATTGCGTAAAGAAAAAATGAAGCAAAGTGCATCGATACTTTATTGCAGATTACTTCTTTCTACTTCAGCTCCCAGATATGAGGTGGTGGAATTCGTTACCTTGTGAATATTTAAAGAAATCGTCCATAAAATCAGGATGTTAAACTTTTGTGTAATTCTGGATAATGCATTATGGGACTTAATTATACTGACTATGAGTAATTGTAAAAACGAAACTGAAAGGTTGGCTTGCGGGATGACAATGCAGGTCATTACTCAAATGCAAAGTACGTGAAGGGAAATGTGGCAACAATTTTCAACTAGGCATCGATTGTGCTTTAGAAAGCACGAGTATATCATGCGGTGGCAATTTGCTGACCACTGACGACCTTTGACCCCAAGCTATGTACGGCACATACGGGCCTTAGGGTAGTGTTTCAACTGACCAAGTCTAGTGATTATAGATTTAAGGAATTTATAGATTTTCAAAGAATGCCCCTTTAATCGGCTCAAGTGACCTTTGAAGCCGAACTGTGTACAACCCATAAGGGTCTTGGGTCGGTGGTTCTTCTGATAGCATCTGGTGGCCCTTAACACTTATTTTATGGCAGAAGAAGGATTTTAGAGACAATTCCGGCGAATGCCCCTTTAATCGCCCCACGTGACTTTTTACCCCAATCTATGTACACCCCATAAGGGCCTTGGTTCAGTGGTTCTTCTGACATCTGGTTGTCATAGCGTTTATTCTGTGGCAGAAGAAGGATTTCCGACGAATGCCCCTTTAATCGGCCCACGTGACCTTTGACCCCAAACTGTGTACACCCCATAAGGGCCTTGGGTCAGTGGTTCTTCTGACAACATCTGGTGGTCATGGCGTTTATTCTGTGGCAGAAGAAGGATTTTAAAGAGTTCCGACGAATGCCCTTTAATCGGCCCACGTGACATTTGACGCCTTGGGTCAGTGGTTCTTCAGTCCAAATTTGGATGCAATCGGACAAAGTATTTGGTTCTAGTAGCATTTTGAAGCCAAGGTACAAAGAAAGAAAGAACTAGAGACAAATTGTGCTCGAAGAGCACGAACCTAGCCGTGGGGATACAATGACCTTTAACCCCATGCCGAGCACAAATTTTGTTTAGAGTCTGAAGCTGCTTCATATGCATGGGTCACGTGATCATACAACGTTGCATATAGCAAATATGATTTTTAAAATATTTTTCACATTAAGACCGGAAGTTCCCTTTTAATGACCTTTGACACCATGCTGAGCACAACTTTGGTGTAGGATCTGAAGCTGCTTCGTATGCATGAGTCACGTGACCATGGTACCTTGCATATAACAGATATGAATTTTTGAAGATTTTTACATTAAGACCGGAAGTTCCCCTTTAATGACCTTTGACCCCATATTGAGCACACCTTTGGTGAAGGGTCTAAAGCTACTTCATATGCATGAGTCACGTGACCATGGTACCTTGCAAATGGCAGATATGAATTTTTGAAGATTTTTCACATTAAGACCGGAAGTTCACCTTTAATGACCTTTGACCCCCATATTGAGCACACCTTTGGTGAATGGTCTCAAGCTGCTTCATATGCATGAGTCACGTGACCATCCTACTTTGCATATAGCAGATATGAATTTTTGAATTCAGACCGGAAGTGTCCCCTTAATGACCCCTTAATGACCTTCGATCAAAATTCTGTGTACACCTCATAGGAGTCTTGGGTCAGCGGTTCTTCTGAGCAAGTCTGGTGATTATAGCAATTGGTTTGTGGAACAAGAAGGAATTTATAGAGTTCCGACGAATGCCCCTTTAATCGGTCCACATGACCTTTGACCCCCAATCTGTTTACACCCCATAGGGGTCTTGGGTCAGTGGTTCTTCTGACAACATCCGGTGATCATAGCACTTATTCTGTGGCAGAAGAAGGATTTTA
>JAMKCH010006150.1:0-32242 GCA_023653785.1 Ophioderma brevispina
CAGAAAATGTATTTCCCATAGGAGCAATTCAAGGAAACGCTGCACATGTTAAAGGTACAGGCGCTATTTCGTGATCCCAACACCTTAAGTTTTGTTTATGGTTCACTAGATATTTTGAACTTCGAAAAGGCTATTTCCCAAATTTCAGTTGAACCTGGCGCGATGACGTTGCGTTTTGAGAATGTGAACAAATATTCGTATCACGTAGCATACTCTGTTGTAATTTCTGCCCGTTTATACGGACAGAAAATGTGGAGTCCCCACTTCTCTTGTCCACTTTGTATCAAGATCGGTAAGCGAACAGAAATGTCTTTTCATTATAGCAGGACTTGCGTTTGGGAATAGTTTCTTTTAGAAACAAATAAGAATAGGCTTTACCAATGCCCAGACATATCAACAAGCGGTTTTTTTATACGCTATGACAGGTAGTGTCAACACACACATGCCATCAATGCCGTGCGATACTAACTTTGTTGATATAAAAGGGGAAAGGTTCAGAAATGAAACATGTTGTTCCAAATGTAACCTTTGATAAAAATAACGTCATATTTATTCCCAGCTGATGTACGTTTCGTCGACCCGCCACCACCACCACCACCTGCACCAAAAGGGCCACCAAGAAGGCTCATTAAAAATAGATTTATAATCATTTACAATGAACAACTTCCACGATTGATAAAAATAATATTTTAAATTGTTTTTTATCTTTTCCCATTTTGGCCGGTGCACATAACACGGGTACCCGACTGGATTCGAACCAGTAACCTCTGGAACATTAGACAGACACACATATACCAATAAGCCAATGATGACGTGTGAGCTGGATTGTTCGCGCATGGAGGACCAACCATCCAGAGAGCCAATCAACTAATCAATTAATTTTTTTTCATCACAAAAATCATAATAAAATGATACAATAAAACTGATGAAGAGTGTATTACAATATTTGGTGAATAACCATTGTAATTCCAAGCAGATGATTGCATCAGATGGTGTTAAAACATTTAGTCAACTATGCAGCGACTTAAAGATGGGGTCAAAATTATGGCCTCAAAAAGTTATTTTCCTTTTTAGGTTACCACAAAAGTGGTCAAAATTATAAGCCCTATTTAAGTCGGTGCATAGTTGACTCAAAATGGGGTCAAAATAACCACGCTGTTTTTAGAGTGTTCCCATTCAAGTCGACAGAAAATAGTTAAATACTTGAAGAATATAGCCTTATGTGAGGTTGTAATGCGCATGCGCTTGTCTTCATCTGGTTTTACGATCAAGAAAAATGATTGAATTTTTGTAACAGCTTCTTTTGTAAGGCATGTCGAGAACCAATTTTACTGTGTAAATTAAATAGTCTATTGCTTACTCGCCTGCCGGTTACCTTCTACTTGAGGTGCTTCGAAACTCTCTTGGAGCCTTCCTTAATGGAGCTCATGTGAGCGAAAGTGTTTTTTTTTTTATCCGCGCAGTTTAAGACATATTTCCATCTCTCTCTCATATAACCCCTTCACCAAAATTGCATTTTGTAGAGTTTTCACTGAATGGTCACTCTGTGGTACAAAGAGAGTTTCCAACTTAGTGAGCGAGTATGCCTACTTGCAATATTGATTATGGTCCGCGTGTGTTAGTGTTGTATTCAGAGTATAACGTATCTTAATCAGGGTTGAAATATTTTCCGATTGAGATTAGGCATAGGTATTTTAAACGCTGAAGCTTACCATTTTTTGAGCATTTTCTTTACTATTAGAAAAGAGTGGGCAAAAATTCCAGAGGCTTAAAGGGTAAGTACATGTACATTGATACACTTGGGTTGTCGAATTTGGAATGATGCACGAACCCTATTGTCTCATGAATTTATTCAGGAAACATGATTTCTTGTTCTTGTGCAAAGGTAAATGGAATGACAAGATTTCTTTCTAAATACAAAAGATAAATCCTTCTATGTGCCAACATCAGTGGAAGAAATAGCTACATATTTGAGTATCTGTACACCAAAGGTGCCCGTGCATGAGGGGTACATGAACGAAGTCCAAAGTCACTATAGTTATTAATGACCGACTGTCTAAACCGAAGCTGGGAGATGTTTTTGGCATTGCTGTAAGATTGCGGAATGACTCGCCTAGTCCTAATCATAGGGGGGGGAAGATATTTGGGTGCTTCGAAGCCGTCTTTGACCTTCCTTGATGGAGCTCATGAAGAACACAGGCATGTTGTAAATAAATAAAAAAACCCTTAAACCCAAAAATTGCACTTAACATGCTTAATGGAGTTTTCAATGGTCACTCTGGCAGGTGGCAATGAGTTTCAAACTCATGAGCGAGTATCTGCCTACTTGCAATAGTTATTATGGTCCGGCGTGTGTTCGTGTTTATTCCAATATAACGGTATCTTAATCAGGGTTGAAATATTTTCCGATTGAGATTAGGCATAGGTTTTATTTTAAAAACGGGAAGCTTAAACCATTTTTTTTGAGCATTTTCTTTACTATAGAAAGAGTGGGCCAAAAATTCCAGAGCGTCATAGTAAGTAATTGCATACTGTTAGTTGTCGAAAATGTGGAATGATTCATCGACCATGTCCTCATGACGTTATTCAGGAAACGTGTTTCTTTTTGCAAAGATAAATGGAATGACAATTTTTTTTCTATATAAATACAAAAGATAATCCTGTCTATGGGGCCAATCATCATGGAAAAATGTTTTATCATTCTGATTTTCAGGAAATATCGATTTATTTCTTCAGTTTAACTACTTTTGTGGAGAATTTGATTTAATTTAATAAAACACAGCGGAATGTTAATACGCCAGGAAGGGGATTTATTTAACATTACTGTACATTTTGGTACATAACACAAATGAATTCGATCAACGCCCAGCTGTGATTTATCCAAGGTTAAAAAGCATCTGTCTGGATTGTGTACGCGCCGTTCAAGAGTTTACCGTACTTTTGTCATTTTGTGTCATTGATCTTTTAATATAAATGATATAGAGATAAACAAATATCCTTAAGTTTGTACCAAAAAAGCAATATTTTAAAGGATATTTTTTTCTGTTACAACATACACTTCCCCTTGGAAAAAATGGCGCTTGAGAATAAATACATTAAGTACATACTAAATAGCGGGATAGTGACAAGCTACAAATTTAAAGTGTATTTATGACTTCAAAGAGCACTACGTTCATATTGGTTTTAAATTTAAGTAATTACGGAATTGCATAATAGAAGTTCACGTCAGCCCAAGAACGTTTTGCTGACATAAATGCATGGACAATAACTATCATGTCTGTGATCAATTATTCATGATGTATGTTGAGGGGAAACCTTTTTTTTTATATTTATTTATTTATTAAATTTACACAAGTGTCGACGAATTGAAATCCAACTTCACGAGCAGTGCACATAGGCCCTACACGTATACACACGCACACGCACTTTCACACAACTTTAGGCATTTGTACAGGTACAAATAGACACTTAGATCAATGCTCACACCCACCCACCCACGCGCGCACGCACACACACACGGACACACACACGCGAGACGCACGCGCACACACACACACTGCTCGGGCGCACACATACACACACACACACACACATATATAATAATATATACACACGTAGGACCGCAGATCTTTCCATGTACACTCTCGCAATACTAGTATTTAATACAAGAGTATCGACTCTGCCACAGTGTCTTGCCAGAAGAGAGTGCTACTGAGTAATATCGATTGACTGCTACATTTTCAATCGATACACGCTTATGGCAAGCTAAAAGGGTCATAACTATGGTAAGTGTTAGGACTGGGGGTTATCTGATTAATCACATAATGGTGGAACGCAATCAGGAACCTAAATTTAGTATTCATGCGAAACAATGTCTTTTTTATTTTTACAATTTCACAAGCATAGAAATTTAACATTTTCTTTGAATTTGCTTAGAATACAGAACTTATCTTTGAATAAATAACGAAGGAAATATATGTGACAGATTCGGAGAATACGAATCTGAACAGGTTTCATTAGAATGAGAACACGTATGTGAAAAATGTGATACAATCAAAAGTAATTTCCCGACAAAACTCCCTTAAGGCAGTGCATGGTGTTAGTCAACGAAAGCTCTGGCAAACAAGTGCAAATTTGGATTATACCGAGAAATCTGTTAAACGCAAAAAGGGTACCGTACAACTGTCGTTAGAGGTTAATAAACCGCCCTAAAATAACCTTCTGGGCATATCTTTCGTAAGGCATTGTCTGCTGAGTAGCCCTATGTACTACCTTGTACCGCTCCAGCAAAGGACACCATGAAATAGGCATGCACTGGAATGGCATGTGTAAATGAATCACACCTTCCCATCATCGTCGGATTTCGCGTTAAAAACGTGACACAGAAGTAAGCCAATTGCTGTTTCGGTGCAACTACCCTGGATGAAAGCCTATGGGAGCGATTTGAAGAAGTAATAGATATCGCTGCAAGCATTTCTGTCGTTAGTGATATCTGCGTGCTTGACATCTTGGAAATTGCTGTGATTTGAACCTATTATATCTCGATTTCATCCCCAGTGCGCGAATGGTATGGGTAAAGTTAGTTTTTACTATTTTATGTCATGGCCCGAACAAATATATAGCTTGCTATTCTCATAATTATTGTCTTTACGAGATTGTAAGTGACAAAATGTTCAGCGTCTCGGAAATCAAGATATACCGTAGTAGTACTACTACTAGTACTACCACCACTTAGCACATCGACGACGATGACTACAAACATACCACCACCACCACCACCACCACCACCCCACACCATCACCACCTCCTCCTTCCATATAATTACGCCCCAAGTGTTTTGTCAGTAGTAGAGTAGTAGTAGTAGTAGTAGTATTAGTCGTAGTAAGTATCGTATTAGTAGTAGTAGTATATTAGTAGTAGTAGTAGTAGTAGTAGTAGTAGTAAGTAGTAGTAGTAGGTTGAAGTAGTAGTAGTAAGTTAGTACTGAGTAGTAGTAGTAGAAGTTAGTAGTAGTAGGAATAGTAGTAGTTAGTAGTAGCATTAATAGTAGCAGTAGTAGTAGTCGTAGCAGTAGTAGCAGCAGCAGGGGCGTACCGAGCAGTCGATCCAGAGGGGCAACATTTCCAAGTAGTCCCGCCAGAGGGGCAAAGTTCGTAAATC
The DNA here is from genome assembly GCA_023653785.1 of Ophioderma brevispina. NCBI lineage: Eukaryota > Metazoa > Echinodermata > Ophiuroidea > Amphilepidida > Ophiodermatidae > Ophioderma > Ophioderma brevispina. The sequence continues at coordinate 5,161 of JAMKCH010006150.1, forward strand.
GTCTCGGTGAATTGCGCCATTAAGTCTGAATTTGACAACATGCGCGCGTAGCGGCGAAAAAATAAAATTTACTTAATTTTGCCCAATTTGGCGAAATTGGTTGAATTCCCCCAAAAGACAGAGTAAAAGCACATTTTGCCCATATCGTCCCGATTTTTCGAGCCAGAGGGTGCACTTGGCCCCCCCCCCGCCCCCGGTCGGTCGCCACTGGGACAGCAGCAGTAGCAGTATCGTAGTAGTAGGCATAGCGGTTTTAATACGAATAAGCCTGATAGAAAATATTAGTAGGCCTACATGGTTTCGTAAGGTGTCCATATCACTGAAGCCATTATTGTACAACTACAAAATGTAGTTTTAAGAAAAACATATTAATTCCTCAAGATTTAAACGAGCTTCTTCCCGAACAAAAATATACTCAACTTGACATATGTATTGGTTTTTGAAACCACCGGTATGTCATCGAGTTTGAGCCAAAGACACACAGGACCGCAAGTCGAGTATTTTTAGAAACCAATGCGACCGTTCTTCCGTAATTTCATCTGGAACCGCGTATCTTTGAATAGTAAATGAACAACAACTCAGAGAGTATTCTTTCGGCATCGTGTTCTCAAAAACAACCTGAATAGAACGAGACCAGTATCCCCAGGGAATATTCTTGTTTCAGCTGGATTCCCCAAAGGGGAATATGGGATTGAACTCCAGATGCAGTGGACCTGCAGAACAATAATGATTCATCGGTTAGGTACCATGAAAAGAAATACTGAACGACATCGACTGGGCTAGCGCCATTGCAACAAAGGCCACAAGTTGCAGAAGCAATTAAGCTGCTGGCAAATTTGTTCCAAAAAGATTTATTCTGACCATGATACCGTGTGAATAACGAAACAAATTTGAAATAAATACCATATTGGAAATGCAACCCAAAAAGCTACAAAGGAAAGAGTTTAAGTAAAGCTACGTTAACCATTTAGGGCGTTCTGCTGTCTGTCCGTAAAATCACTCGACGCCTTGGGCATTAGCCCGTCACCAGCAAGCGCGAGTGCCCGTCACGCAAGCCACCTTCTGCCATGTTGCCTTTCCAGCTGAAAAGCGAAGAAGGACATTTGCCACATGAAATGAGCTAATACATAGAAGGTTTAAATGTATTGCAGAGGAGACGTCGTTGTGCGCATGGGGAACCTTCCTGAAGGGAAACTTGAAGAGAAGAAGAAAACGAAAAGTTCCGGAAGATAAGAATATTCCAATTCCTGTGAAAATGATGCGATTCAATGCGCGCTTGTATTATAATGGAAGCAGAAAGCTATGAGAAAAACAGCAATGGGGGGGGGGGGGGGGGGGGGGAAAAAACGATATCGTGCCTTATATTCCACAATTTATCTGGTTTGTACAGAATTCACTTGGTTAAATTGCTCGTGACATGATTATAATGTCCCAAAACCAACCTGCAGCGTCACGCCAAATACCTCATATGAATCTTCATCAGTAACATACGCATGCCTTGCTACCATTTACCGAAAGACTAACCATATCATGCATCGTACCCTTGCTATTAAGATAAAAAAGAACTCACGAAATAAAAACTTACTGATTTTAAACGACCTAGACTTTGAGAAAAAATAATTTGCCACTTTGAGCAAAATTAAAGTTAAGCAAAAGCTCTATATGCGCTAAATTCACTTCAATATCGCTTACCCTAACTAACCCTGTTTGGTAATGTGCTTTGTTCTGTAATAACAGCAGTGGCAAATATCAATTCGTGAGCAGAGGTTACAAGGTTCTAATGACATTTGGTCATTCGGAGATTAGACGTTTTAAGTTCACCCCCACACTCACATACATATACACACAACCATAAACAAAAGAAATTGTATCGGAAGTGTGGCCGTTTACAGGCCTATTATGATTTGCTATATCATACATTAAAAAAGAATCAGTTAAAAATCCGACTATCCCGACATACCTACTTTGTAAGACCAACTTGCGCAGCGCAAGCCTAAGTAATAAGAACATATTGTCAAACCTAATATTGGAGCTGTTTCTGTCCCGCCTTTTTATCTGATGCATGCTTATTCTGACTATTTTGCCCCCAATTGGCCGGAATTATGACTCCATTGTTTTTGTAACAGCATTAATATTTATATCACTTTTCGTGGTGCCCTTCCTTTAATATCTTTGGTGTTTATAGAAAAATTGATTCCCGAATGATTGCTTCTGTCGTGGTATTTATAGGTTTACTATACCAGGTGCAAAGAATCTTGTGCAGGTTGAACATTTGATCATGATCCACTTTCATGTAACATAATATTTCAACCTAGGGTGTACCAGGCGTAATTTGTACTTTCTACACGTCTTCGGCTGTGTGTTTACATCGACGTATTTGGGAATTCCGAAAGGAAGAGTGTGTCGAGTATTCGTTATAAATCTATTTTTACCAAATAGTTTACCTTGTATATTGGTCAGGGCGTTACACAGATTTCCGTGGGAAGTGGACTTGCTTTGCTTTCGGTACTGCCAGAGACTGGACTTTTGTAAACCTCAGCATATCCTCATAGCCTAACGTGTAGAGAATGGGTCAACAATGTAAATAAATATACCAGTGTGAAAACATTACCTCGGGTATCACGAAACGTGTCAAGAATTAAACAAGCCCAGTTAAAGTATTATGCTATACCCGAGTTTCTGTCATGCGCCTTTGGACGACGAGATTTGAGAGTGAATTATTGTTGCGCTTTCATGATATGCTCGTTGTCAGTTATCTTGGTTTAAGCTGTAGCATATTTTGCCATTCACTTCTAGCTTGGAAAACATGCATCCTGCCCTGAGAACGTGTCCAATATACGATTAAAGTTTCATAAGTGGATGGCGGGTTGATGTTGCTTAAATTTTAATTGTTTCAATTTACTTTTTTTATTTTTTGATTTTTAAAGAAAAGGAACCTACTTTTTAGCATTTTATAAAGGGATCAACTCAATGCACAGACTTCCACTTGCAAGTATAGAACGAATAGTTTTGATCGTTTTAAGAAACCATCAAAATTATGAAGACGGTTTTAAGCAGTTGCTCTTCATATGAAGTAATTGATGGTGATGTATTACTTAAGGTCTCAATTTAAAAGAGTTTCGCTCAGAGTGAGAGAAATCTATTGGTTTCACTTCAGCTTTTAAGTGCAAACTACGTCGTCACATTCCTTGATGTTCTTGACATTGTGTCACTTCAACCGAGCTAACATAGGATAGGAGAGTCAGTCCCATAGTCAGATAGTGAATCTTTGATACTCTGGGTGGGGAAAAAAGCATCAGCGGTGTTCGAGGTGATCCCAGGTAAATGCAGATCCTACCCGGTGAAGTGGGGGGTGGTAAATTGCAAGATATTATCTTGTTACCGTGATATTTCCTACAATTCTACGATATAAGTTTGGCTGTTCCCTACCCACCATCCTTCAATATAAAACAACTGACAAGTATGCGCAATAGAGTAAACTGTCGTACGTGAGTGTACATTGCCAAAACTCCGGTGTGTGAATCTGCAACACCAGGTCGGTGGTAAGCTTGTCAGTGTTAAGTTCTGGTGTTAACGTTTAGGATTTACACACCTCTTGGTGTTGCTGCAAATTTGTGGTTATGCAATTTTGGGGTCTGCTTATGTATGCTAGAAGTAAGCAGCTAATATAGAACAACAATAACAACAGCAAACATTTCTACTAACATGTAGAATGTTCCAGCGATAACAGTTAACCACCAACATTTGTCGGTTGTTATTAACCACCAAAGAGGTGGTCCTCATGGGGACACCAGGAGGGTGTTAAATTAACACCAGTGGTGTGAATTTAACACAGATGGGTTATTAACCATTTTTAATGTCACTTTAACACCAGATGTGGTACATACATACCATTAACACGACCTGTGTAAGATGTACACAGAAAGTTCTATGTCCATATAGTGTAACACACATTAGTGTCACTTATAACACCAGATTTGGTGTAAGTTTAATCACATAGGTGTGGTCCTCTCCCAACACTGGCGGTGTAAAATCAACACCCCTCGGTGGTAATCTAACCCCGATGTTTTTGCAGTGTATAACTCATTGATGGGCTTATTCTGGACTCTGAATGTCTCTTATTATAACCACATTTTAATGGGGATATGTGTTGTGTAAATGACCGCTCTTAACCTCCTGCTTGGGCTCCTTTGGGATTACCAATATGGCCGTAAGTGGCTTCAAGTACGGACCCCAGGTGTACAATCCATGTAATAGATGCGGTGTACGAAGTTGATGGTCCACAAGGTAGTGCTTCCACTAATTGCTATTTACTTTAGTTTTTTAAAAAAAATGGGATAACTGTGTCCGAAAGAGCTTCTAAAATGTTGCGAATCCGAAGAAGAAAGAATGGGTTAATGTCCCTGTAGCGTGTTAGGTTTTTATCAAGACGGTCTTAATTCTAATGTGACTCCTACTTGAACAGATTATGCAATATTTGCTCTAAGTGGGTAAATCTCCATCTGTTGCACGATTTAACTCGGCTAATGTTCTCGGATAATCTCTTTCAAGCCTATACTGAAACCTCGCAACGCCCCCGTTAAATTTACCAAGTATTCGAAAGTTTCCTGTTACATACTCCACTTGATTTCCAAGGCAACACAATCAAACATCTGGTTTGATAAATGAGTACAAATTCATACGACCGCGGCTGTAAACCGAAAAGATTTCAACCTTGCTGATCCATGCGCGTTTCTTTTTTCATTTCCCGATTTCAGAAGCAACGTTAAGTCCCTCATTTCCATTTGTGTATTTTCTCTTCGAAAGTTCTATCAGCTAAATGTAAGTTGACGCTGGTGACTTCATGTTTCCACCCCCAATATTACTTTAATATTTCATGAGACAATTGCTACATGCCTTTATACTTCATGGCACTCTTATAACTTATTTAATTAGGTGTTCAATTTTAAACGGATTCCTTTTGAAAACACCTCCCTACTGAGCCGCTGATTGAAATAATCTAAATGAAATAACTAGTCTATAGGTTACACTTGAGGCATATCGTCAGTTCTAACACCGTAAGGGGCACGCACATAGGAAAAATGGATAGGTTGTAAAGCGGTGCTTCAAACCAGGGCAATTTGGTGAAATAGGAACTAAAAAAATGGTGGTCTTTGGTGAGAGACAGCCAAATTGCCCCAATCGTTTTTTTTTTTTGGGGGGGGGGGGGCTACTAAAATTTGCAACCTTTTAAAAAACCCCACTTTTTTTTTTTTTTTTTAATTTTTGCACATTTTGTAAAAAGTAGAGGTCTTTGTGTGTAACTTTCAGGGGATATTAAAGGGGACAGTTGGTCATAACAGAATATTGGGTCTTTGGGTGAGATTAAAAAATGTGGGTTCTTTGGGTGACACACTGCTTCAACAGCCTTAATAGACGCAGTCACCACCTCCAAAATGGGAGCCCCCCGGGTCATAACACCCAAAGCTCACCAAAACTCACGAGCTGATGACGTACCCATAACGAACACATATAAGGACACGAAATCAACTGGCAAGGCCCAGGCAAGGGCCAGTTACACCATCGTGGCTGAGTGCTACCCCCTAACCTGGTCATGGGACTAGGTGCCGGTGGTCCCTGGTTCGATTTGCACCCATCTTCTATGCCTTTGTCATTTCCTCCAGGGCTAGAAACAACGTTTCAAGGTTAACCTTGGGTCGAGTTATACATTCGAACCTTCAAAAAAGACATAGGGGGGAAACCCCAGATCAAAGCAACCCCTTGAACTTGAACTTACCGGAACCAATTTAAAGCGACGCGTCGGGGTACTTTTGAAAAGAGTGTCGCCCTCAATGTCAAAAACCCACATTTTTGCATGTTTGCAATCTTTTGCGTGTGTTAACTCTGAAATTCAAGTCACCTGAAATAGTTCATATCCTAATCAACCCTTTATGTGTACATGAATGTTTTTATACTAAAACCACGTTCCGTAGTGATTTTATTCACATTCTCATGTTTCACACTATTAACCCACAAGATGAATACCACTAAAGTTTCCTCGTTGCATGCACCTGTTTGGCCGTTTCTGTAACCTTTGTGTAATGGAATTAATGAGTATAAGTCCACGGTGTTTTATATAATAAGTGAATTTCGACACTAGAGTTAATTAAAAAATGCCGTGAATTAATTAACCTAAAAAAAGCCCAAAATCATGCATGGGAAGCCTTTGGCATCATAATAACAACGTTCTGTATTACAGCATTTGTGTATGTGTGTGTGTTTGTTAAAATTTGTTTTGTTCTTCTCAGGTGTAAGTCATCATTTAGAGCAAATTGAAGGATTTTTTTACATGTTTGTTGAAATCATCTGTGTCTGTAACGCGTGAAGAATAAACTAATCTTGTAGATGCATATGCACGAGATAACTGTAGTGCTGGAATTATATTTTGAAATTGAATATAAGTCCTATAGATCACATTTAAAATCTATGGAAATGATAAAAAAGTGTCTGCTATCTTAAAAATACTAAAGTGCAATGTTTGCTAACAAATTACCCACCGTCACCAAATTCTTGGAAAGAACCCGGAGAGGAAGTTATTAAAGTCGACTTAACTTTATAGTCGATCGCAGATTAATAATGAACACTTTTCAATTTTAAAAATTTCAAAATAGTATTTTATGGCCTAATCTGAAATCAAAGAAGAGTGCATCCAAAATGTAGTCAAAACAAAGCCAGTCTAGATAGAGATTTTTGAGATGGTTTGGAAGTCATCTCAACAACGGGAACTGCCAAGGTGGAAATGGTTACGAGCAAAGCGCTGATACGTGGAAGATCGTTACCATGCACGATTGCAAAATTGCTCTAATGAACATAGATTTACCTCAACAAATAAATACAACGGCATGGCTGAATGAAAGTGATTTCCAGTGTTTATATCAATTTATGGTTATGAGCCACGTATAAGTATGAGGAATATAACTTACTGTTATACATATGTATATGAAATGGTCTCAAACACTATCCGTTCAAAGTCAAGAGCTTTCAATCACTGCTTTGTGCCATGTTAAACCTGACGGGCTATTTCCTGTCCAAAGTCAATCGTATCTGATACCATCTGTAGATGTTAATAAAGAATATCCTTTTTCTATCTCAAGAAGAGTTATGAAAGAAAGAGGGAAGTTCACTCTATGTACAAATATGTTTACGTCATGCTTGCGTCGTTAGGGTAATCTATCACATCTGTGCCTGTTGTTATTTTATCTGTTTTATTCTTCTGTTCTCTTATGTTTATTGGTAATTGAAATAAAGCAGATAGCCTTCTGTAGTCCATCAAAAGGATTATTTTCTATTACCTTCGTAGACCGTGAAGAAAACCGGGACCGTCAAACACCGAGGACCGCGAGATCTTTACTCTCGGTGTTTACAGATCCATGCCGGTTGGTGGAATGGAAAAATGAGCAGAATGAGCAGAGAAGTAGAATGGGTATAGCGAAGCAGAGTGGACAGAAGAGACAGAATAAGCAGATATGCAGAGAAAACAGAATAAGCATAAAAACCGAGATGAGCACGAATTTGAAAATTTATGGCCCGAACGAACAGATGGGCATACAAATTAGAAAGGGTAGAGAAGCGAATGGACAGCAAAGACAGCATGATCAGAATAGGCACAATATAAAAACATAATAAGCAAACGAAAAACAGAATGATGCAGAGTGGACAGTATGGTCAGAACAGCATATGGCAGACAAGCAGACTTGACTAAGAGCAAATGAGGCAGAATAGGCAGAAACGAAGAGCAATGGGCAAAGCGCAGCAAAGGCAGAAAAGAAGATAGTAGAATAGACAAACGACAGGATCGGCAAAATAGCATAAAAAAGCCAGCACACAGCGGGGGGGGGGGGGGATTGAATTGAAACTCCAATATCATGGAAAAAGTCAGTACACTGAGAATATTAATTAGAAAATTAAAAAACCCCAAACAAAAAATAAAACCACTAAAATTTTTTTTATAATTCCACAAAATAGTGCTAAAAAGTGGTTTGAATTAAAAAGAATGTTTTTTTAAAGATTTTCGGATGAAATTTTATAATTGCAAATATTTTAGAACTTGAAAATTATGACTTTTTAATTAAAAAATTCGTCAAAAGACACTTAGCAAATGGCCAATGTGTACTTAAATTCGTAATTTTGGCCTCGACAACTAACTCTATCCTTGGGGATGAGTCTAAAGTCGTCTTTAATTAGTCACTAATTTGTCATTTGCCAAATTAAAATTCGTCAGTGCTTAATTTGTCATTTTAAAGTGTAAATTTAGAGGTACAGTGAAAATATTTGTAATCATAAAACTAGTATTAAACAAATATGGGACAGGTTATCTGTCTCAGCATACAAACATGTTTCCAGCATTGAGTACATTATTATGAATGATAAAAAACAACTGATTTGCATGCTAATTTTTAATTATTCAAAATCGACACTTTTTTGACTAATCTTCTGTTGCACCTGCGTGTTAAGTTAAAAAGTTCCCGGGAATAAAGTAATAAACTCTTCTGCCTATTCTGTTCATTTTTGCTTTTCTCCTTTTACACCATAAACCGACAATTCATGTTCTATGGCACTCTATGTGGTAACATGAAAGAAGATTTCCCTATTCTCTGCATGATAAACTATTCATTATCTCTGTTTTTTACTCTTCCGCCTCTCTCCCTCTCGTCTTTCTTTCCCCCTCTCTCTTTCTCTCTCTCCCCTCTTCAAGGTCTCAAAGACTATTCCAAAGACTTCCGTGTATGTTAATTAAACTTTGCCATATATTCTGTTTTGTGTCTAAATTAGCAATCATATAATGGCATTTTTATTCACCATCCACGAACCCGTCAAAAACACATCGAAAATAGAAGCATAGAGCATAAGCTTATGAGAATGTACGCTTTGTGAAACATGAAACATATCAAAGTACATTGATATTAATGTTCCGAACATTGTAATCTAGTTGTCTTTCAACATGATCCCGGGCCCCGGAGGGTCTTGACTGTCTCAGGGTTAGCCAATTCGTATCAAATGTTCCAAGATATCTTGATCCACTATCACATTGAAACATACTGATATTTGACGCGTTACGTTAAACGTGCTGGACACGTTAAGCAGGTTGTTTACTCTACTATCTAATGGGGTCGGGGACTCCCTTAAGAAATGATTTAATCTAACTAACCCAAAATTTTTAAATCCCAAAACAAATCTTTAAAATAATTTGCTCACTGTTGAACTCCTCCTTATTAACATTGACCCCTTGAAAAACATGAACTTATTCTCTCCATTCCTTCTACTATTTATGCGAGACTTCAATCTAAAATGTTCTAAGATTTGGAACGAATGTGTACCTTACCCTCTTGAATTATCATGAACAATAAACCTTCTAGCGACCGTCATCATGCCATAGGAGCTCTTGATCTACCACCAGAAAATGTAGATTCTCCGTTATGCACTTGTCACAATGATCTCCTACATTCGGTATTTAGCACCCCCGGGAATGAATATAGTTTCCGATACTGAACAGATAAACATGGCTTATTATTTCAATATCTTGCAGGGGCCGTACGCAGGATTTATTTGGGGTGGGACATAAGACCACATCAAAAGCATCATGTTTTGAAAGAGAACCAGATACGTGATAACATATCTTTTTTTTATCAAAGCTTTAGAGGCAAACTTCTTGCCGACTTAAGTAAATGGATCACAGAAAAGAACCTACATGTGTTCGAAAAACTTCAAATAGCTTTTATTTTGATTAGTCATTTTCCAGTTAACGAAGGAGGTGACAATTTGGCAAACCTCCTCATATTTGCATTTCCTGGCATTTCCTGGCATTTAGAAAAGAGGAATTTTTGATCAATTACTTTAGAAAGTCGTTTTTGACCAAAGAATTTCACTGAAAATGATTGACGTCTATGCCTGCAATTTTCCTTAGTTACCAAATATGTTGCTGGCAAAATCAGTTCTATCAATCTATCATCTACTAACAGAAATGCATGGATACATGCACGCCTGTCTTTCATTCACCTTTTATCCTTAACGGATTCAATAATATATTAAGACATTTTCCTTTAAATACAGCCTGCATTGCTTCCCTCCTACCGAAATGACAACGAGCGTGGTTATACCTTGCGTTAATAGTTACGTGTTCGGGTATTTTTCAGATATGAATATTAACACTGTGTGGAAGAGTGGCATTCTTAAAATCAACGATGACGGAAGGAAGAAATATCCATTTCCATACTGACAAATAAAATATACAACAATGAGAAATTTATGCTGCTTGAAATTTGTTAGCTTTTTATATCTCTATTCCACAACGAATTCAATAAAGAAAAACTTTGTTAAGTTTGTGTGAAGTGTTACCCTTTCACATATAGAGTGGTCTTTAACAAAATTTATTTGGAGGTCAGAACCAAGAAATACAAAGTAAAGGAATGGGTATGGGACTCCTTCCTGGCATGGGGGGGTTTTAAGTCTACGTTTAAGTTCATTTGTGGAGGGTGAAGACAACACTTTCCTTATAGTACTTAATGGTGGTTAATTAGTTAAAAGGTATTTGACCCCTGATAGGTCGAAAAGGGTGTCATTGCTCTTTAACTTTAGAATGATCTTTAAGTGGTAGCAGCGTTCTATTCATTATTTTGATAATTTTATTACCACAAAATGCATTGTAGAACACAATGCATTATGCTTATATTCTGCACTATAAAAGTCATATAGTGACTGAAAGCTAATTGCACACCCAAGTCAACTAAGAAAATCGGTATTACTCTTTTATTCTTCTAATAATAAACTCAAGTCCAATTTTTTTATAGTCTATTTTTTGTATCTAAAACAATAGCCCAAACGCATTTAATTATCAAAAAAAAATATCAAGACCTGGCCAATTGCCTCATTATTGTGTTTAATGAACTGATATCGTTGAAGGTTGCGTCAGTAACAAAGTGATACTGTGTTTCCCCTCTGATAGTCTTTCGTATTACATCTGGGCCACCCCCTCTGTGAAACACATGGTTGATCTCAGTTTTCAGATAGAAACACCTTCGACGGAGTCAACATACACATAATCATCATGGTCTGTTTATTACGCGCCTGGTATTCTGTCAAAATATCTTATTGAGCGAGGATATTTAAACGGACAATCGACGCCCAAAAACATTTCTCTTCTCTCGTTGCTTGGGCGCAACACCCCTAAATCGAAACCTAATAACATTGAAACGCTAAAACCCTACCCCTAATACGTTTTCTTAAAACTGTATGGATTACACTAATATTGAAGTTGCTTTGGCTTTGGCCGAAAATGCTATTTAGTCGATCCTGTCGGGCCAATTATAGCCAATTCCCTCTGTTTATTTATCCCCATGACTGCTTTGACAATGCTTTAGTGAGATAGCCAAACAATGCACGCCATCTGTTCAAAACATGCGCATCTGTGCATTTGATTTTTTCTCGAAAGAGCTACTGTATTTTGTGCAACGAACGTAACTAAACAGGCTCCGTGCACATATTTTTACAGACGGTCATCACTACACCTAATACAGCGTGTAATCCATGGTGTGTTTCGTTTCGTTGCGCAAATACAGTAAATCTCCAGTCATTAACCTCAAAATTATAAATACTGTCTGCAGTTACCCATCGCAACAGGTGCATATCTCACATCTTTGACACTTGTCAACATTCCAAAAAACAGCTGGGTTTACCATAACACTGCTCTTTCCTTCCAAATTCACGCAAGCGCATAACAAGGCAAAATGTAGGCTACAAGTATAATTTGCTATGCCAAATGTCCAGACAAGGTGAAAGTAAACATGCGAGATAATTGTATTTTCAAAAACATTCAAATTACACATTATAGAATACTTTATTAATGTTTACACGAGTAAAGGATTTACAGCGTTAAACTAAAGGAGGATACTTTTTTATCTAAAAATATTATTTCTTTCAAACAAGGCCATGTCAACATGCATCAGCGTTGAAACTATTTGAATGTGCATGAATGTGTAAGTATGTTATTAGTAATGAAACTAAATCTTATATGATATAGGCCTATATGAAATTGTTAGTTCTTTTTTTTCCTTATCAAGAAGTATGCATGAAGACATTTTGATCTACTGTCAAATAAAAGAATGAGTACACAAAACCAAATAGAAACGTTGTGGAATTATAAATCAATCAATACACAAATAATGCAAAATATTTAAATAACAAACATGAATGTAAACAATAACTTTACTATTGCGTTCAAGTGCATAACAGTGGGCTAATATTTCAAACATCCCTTTTAAATTTAAAGATTTGATTCATAAACACATCATAAAATTTCAATCGTTCTGGATGACTCACAAATATCGAGAAGTGTATTGAGTGCACATGGGGGTCTTTATGTCGCCTTTAAATCCCCTTAAAGGGCCATACTCATAGTCTTATTTCGGTAATATTTTTTCATCATTGTCCCCAGGCTCCTATCTTTTCTCGATTTAAGATTTTCCAGTCAAAGATGTAATGTTTATAATAGGAAACTTGCATTACTAAAACAAATGCAATAAGCACCCTTTTTAGTAAAAATGTTGACCGTCTGAAAATAAATCTCTTTTCCTTCCATCTTAATACTTTGATAGTTATGAGCCTGCTATGTTGTATTGCTTATATCTTTATACATATAGTAATGTGAAAGTAGTTTTTACTTCTAGAATTTGAAACATGTTATAATAGATGACCGAATGACATTGATTATGAACTTGCAAGCGATTACTTCAGTTTTTGGTAGAGTACCAATTAGAGGTGCCAATAGTACAAAGTTTATTATTTACCACTTCTTTAAAGGTTTGTATTCAAAAGGGAAAATAATGCATCTTCATTTTGTATATATCGTTAAAAGAGAGGGAAAAAGAAAAAAATGGTCTGCACCGTTGAAACTGGGAACAAATTTAAGCGGGAAAATAATCTAAAACGGCCAGTGTTGGAGCGAGTCCGGACTCATGAGTCCGAAGCCGAGTCCGAGTCCATCAGCGTTGAGTCCGAGTCTGAGTCCATCGGGCCCGAGTCCGAGTCACAAGGTCTGAGTCCTGAGTCCATGGGACCTGAGTCCGAGTCTGAGTCCGAGTCCGGCAGGTCTGAGTCCGAGTCTGAGTCCAGTGAGTCCGAGTCCAAGTCCAGAGAATGTAGGCTTGAGTCTGGGCTTGAACTAATTCAGACACCTAAATAGTGCTAATTTAAACAGTGGGATTGAAAATGACTTGGACAGGAGTTATGCACACCTCGTGTAAGCGCAACAAGCAACACAGATGATTACTTTGACCAATTACGCATCTAGAAACAAGGTGCACAACATTCCTCCTGGCTCACGCAGACCTTGCGTGCTTGTGTTCGTGCCTGTCCAACAAAATAATCAGACTGTAGTTACTTTATTCAAATAACATTTATTTATGGTCATGTTAGTTGATCACTAGTCAAATGTACCTGACGTAATTGACTATGAGTATGATGTATTCAGTCACACATTAAAACTATTTTCCCCCAAACTTTGTAATTATATTTTAAAATCATGAGAAAGAAACATTTCTAAATTTCATGAAATCTATTTATTTAAAAACATTTAAATTTAAATATAAACATCAGAATCTCTTCAATTTCAGGCTTTTTTTGAAAATTCAAGTATCTATATAAGGTAGTTCATGTTAACCTATGTGCGGCTTATATAACGTGCGTCCCATAATTGGGAAATTACGTGAGTATATTTTCACATACAAATAAATATTATGTACGAATCTAGATAGCTCTTGTTAGTTCATACAAAATTTAAGGTTGTGTGCCGGGGTAGGAGGACCACCCACTGGCAAATAATGATCTGTGTTCTATGTCTGGCAGTTATTCAGGTTCACACTCTGTGAGAGTGCGTAGTATGCACATGTGTTATGCAACCACATGTAGCTGTGTGAAGTTTGTGAGGCTAGCTAGACTTTACACTGAAGGATTTTAAGCTGTACTTTGAATGAAAACTGCTAGGCAGTTAGGGATGATAACAAGGAGCTCACACATTTTCAATTATCTTTTTGATTCTAAGTTGAAATTTTCTTACGGACTCAGCCGGACTCATCTTTGAGTCCACAGGGGTTGAGTCCAAGTCCGAGTCCAGCAGGTCCGAGTCCATAGGGCCTGAGTCCGAGTCCACGGGGGCCTGAGTCCGAGTCCACTAAGCATGAGTCGGACTCACCGATTGAGTCCGAGTCCGAGTCCACTAACATGATTCCCGATCCAATTCCGGGGGAGTCCGGACTCGCTCCAACTCTGAAAACGGCCATTATAGGTAAACGTGAGTAGCAGTCGTAAGCATATATGTATATCGTTATATTTGTCTGTGCACCAAAAAAGGGTAAAACACCGAGTCTCAGTATTCCACCTCTGACCATTTTCCCCTTTCTAATTTTATCATTGACTTTGTCATTTATGGCACAGCTTTAAGTCAAACCAGGTCCTCAAAATGTAATAGAAAGTATAAGGATCACGTGAGTTGTGCAGGAGATTTGTAAATCTGAATCGGAAAGCCCCTTAGCATTCGCGGTATTGGTTAATGATTTGCTGCGTCAAGAAAACCTCCTTGCCATTCATACTAGGACTGCCATTGTCCAGAAACATTTTCAACGACATTGTGATACAGTGTGGCAAGATTCATGAGCTTATAAAATAGGCCCTATTTCGCTTCTATAGTGTCTTCACTATAAGATTAAATGTGACCTTTTGATAAAGCACACTGAGATACCACTCAAGTAGCGAAGACCAATGTCTCAAAGCAGGTCTAGGGTAAATATATAGTAGCCATAATGTATTTCGGCACAACTTAGATATAGAGCATCTCCTCTGACCAAATTTGTAGAAAATAAGTCACAGTTCCATCTTACAATCAACAGGGTGTTCACTTTTAGGGACACCTGACCTGATATGTGAGATCTCCGTTGCACCTTTAAAGTCGGACATTCATTACTTAAATTATGGTTAAAGCAATAATAACCGTCCCTCCCCCCGCACTTTTCTAAAATTTTGAGATTTTAGCACTTTTGCATTGGTAATTGACTAGTAAACTATACCTGTGAATGGCAAAGCTCGACTTTATATCTGTGTCGCAAAGGAAGGGAATTTGTCATTTGAACACTGTAGGCCCTAATTAATAACGGGGATCCCTGATAATAATTCAAAGCATGCTGGAAACTTCTTTACAGTATGAAATAGCCGGGATATAGACTAGAACGAGTCTACGCTCATTCATTACCTCTTCCGTCGGTTCACGTAAGTCATACTGGAGGTCGTTTTCGTGAAGTGGCGCTATTTTATAATAGACGGACAGAAATTTGGCGTTTCGCACCGCCGTGGTTAAAGTCAAGAGTTCCCAATAGTGTTTCCTCAATGAAGGAGTCGAAACCTGCCGTGAAACCAACGAAATTCACACAACTGTAAGTTGATTCCGAAAAACGACAATCAAAATCCCACTGTTTAATTTTTTTTAAGGTTTTGACTGCTTATAGTCTAATAGACGTCATTAGGTTTATGATAAAGAACTTTCACAGTTCACAAGACTCGGAAATTTGTTGCTTATTGTGCTACCATAGTAACCAATTATGTGACTTAACTCAACATGAACTCGCAGGAGACACGGGGTTTCAAGGTGCAATTCAACCCAGCTGTTCCGCCATCAACTTCAGCTACCGGTTTGTCCATCAAACGGTCCCCGGAGGAAAGAAACCGGCTAACTCTGCACCTTTAGCTATACCCTGGAACATTATCACCAACCACACCCCGGGAAACGCCTAACTTACACACCCTAACCTATGCTGCAGCTCCTCAGAAATCAATGGTGAAGTCCATTGGATGGAAGACCCATCAGCAAACAAGAACCTGGTAAAAAATAAAAACAGGAGCCAGAAATCAAGGAGCCTTATGTAATGAATGAGTGCGTTCACCCACACGGAAAAGGTTAACCCCTTTGGTAGTGTATCGGCCCCTCTATATCAAATGCTAGGTCCGATAGTACTCTCAAATTATGGCTCGTAACTTTTTCAATAGAGGCCAATTTATTTAAGGGTAACACAGGACCAAAATTTTAATTGTTTCAAGCCAAGTTGATAATGTATGCCATGTTGTCCATATAGTCATAAGGATTCCACAAAAATGTATAGTGTACCACTTACGACCATTGGTTTTGGAGTTTTTATAGATAAATGACTAAAAGGTAAAACAGGTAAAGGTAGCCCCCAGGAACAAACACTTCTTTCATTTTTTCCCAAATTGGAACAACTTCGATTTTGACTAATGTACAAATGAGAAACTGACTTTTACTTACGATTTTAGCACATTTTACCCCTATACTCCAAAAACAATGGTCAAAGATGGTTACAAAAATACATTTTTGGAATCATTTATGACTAGGCGACAACAGGGCAGCATATACAACATGATTGGGCATTTTCAAAAGTGTTACCATTGTGTAACCTTGGCGCTATGAAAAAGTGACACCACCCCAATTTGATAGTACTTAACTACCTATGCATTGATATAGAGGGTCCATAATAGCTACCAAACTGAGACAAAGATGTAAAACTTGTCTAGTGTGAGATGGTGAACGATAAGGATTTGACCTGGGTTCATGCTCCTGCTCTAAAAGGACAATCTTTTCCATTCGATGGGTACAAATTTTGTAAAATGAAACAATTTAGTTTGTGTGACATAATTTTAGTTGACTTTTTTCGCAATTACATAGCAACAGAGTTATTTGTAGAGTTATATCAATGTCAAAACATGCAGGAATTAGTAAAACAATGTTGAATTCTACACCAGACATCAATCATAATCACCCACCGTTAAACAAAAGATATTCAGTTTTGTGTTGCTTTTCATGGTACACCTGGTATGAGTAGAAATCATATTGCGTGGAACACCAAGCTGCAGTTTATCATAGTTGTCCTTTCAAATAATGGCACTTCTTTACCAATGCAAAGACCAAATCACAACTATGTAGTAATAGCTGTCATCGCCTCAGTTGAGCTAGTGGTTGAACTACCCACATTGTGGGACTACAATAGCTTCACCTGTCATCAAATTTCAAACATGTTCGAATTCTACAGGTTGCCTATTGTTGACTTATCATACCTGATGATAATTTGCATAAAACGTTGTCCTTGCTCGCACCATCGGTGGCACTATCAAGAATTCAATAAACCACCTGTAAATTATAGCATTTCTAGAAATGAAATGGGACACCGGTTAGGTGTAAGTTGCCCCAAGACAAGACTGTCTTTTTCGCATTTATAGTTTGGTCTTGGTGGGTTTAGCAAGATTTTTATTTCAATCGCCAAATATGACTACATCACACGAACAGTGTAATACGAACAGTGTAATACGAATACTAATTGTTATTTTGTTTAAGGCATTAAATACTGGATGCCTCCAAGACCATACCAAAGCAGTCTCTTGCAAGAGAAAGATCGACTGACTCACATGATGGTTGATCGAACTAAATATTATCAGAAAAGTACACAATTGTGATAGCCATATATTATTGGCGCTGCTCATGACAACGTCAGGATTGTTGTTAACATTTTAATACCAATGTCGACACAATTATACATCTGTGTTGAAGAAAACGTGCAACAGTTGAACGTTGCTCTTTTAATCCGGAACAGTTGGATTAGCTTTTACCTGATTGCTGACAGGATCTGGATTCAATGTAACTCCCGCATTAGCAACAATACAGGATGACTTTTACGCTCGGTCCCA
Organism: Ophioderma brevispina; assembly: GCA_023653785.1. Taxonomy (NCBI): domain Eukaryota; kingdom Metazoa; phylum Echinodermata; class Ophiuroidea; order Amphilepidida; family Ophiodermatidae; genus Ophioderma; species Ophioderma brevispina. The sequence goes on from JAMKCH010006150.1 coordinate 22,939, forward strand.
TAACCCACATCCAGAAAAAAAAGAACATTTTCAACCTACCTATTCCACCTTTATCGTTTAATCTAATTTAAATTAATCATTTTGGTATATAAGAGAACGTTCGAACATGACACTTCGCGTTAATAGCTATGTTGAATGTAGGTGCAAGAACTTTGGCTTAGGGCCCACATAGATGATTTAACACAGCCGAAAGCAATGCAGCACCCACGTAAATGAAAAAAAAAATCATCAGAACTAGTAGAACATGACGCCCATTGTATACTTCTTTGATGGCAAAGCAAAAGAGAACCCTAAGCCAAGAGACTTTTTACTCTATCAATTGAAAGTCAGGTGTACTTCCTTTTCCTTTGCCATCGTCGCTTAATTGTGTTGGTGACATTGGAGGTTTGCTGATCTCTTAAAATTTCTTAAAATCCCCCTCCCTTTTTTTATTGACATATTTGTTGAAGGCAACGATCTGTTTCGCGCCACCCTCGACGTGCCAGTTTCGAGGGGAAGTTTGTGAGATTTTACACGATGAACTCTGCTAATCAGCCATCAGTCTTCATCGTCTTATCAAAGAATGTTGAACTTAACATGACATAGCTGCGGAGTGTTCAATATATTATTTTAAGACACTGGTTTCGTTTAGTATTTTTAGAGGTGGAGCGGGCGTTAATTCTGTTTAAGCCTAATCATTACATAGCATTTTAAACCAATCTTCAGGGGTCAATATTTCTAAAAATATTTGCTCCTTTGTGGTTATTCAGGATATCCATATAATTGACCCTTAAAATAAATTTAGCGAGCAGATATCCTGCAATCATTGATCGCTAGCACCATGTCCATCTTATCTTTCACATGAAGCAAAATGTCTGAAGGCTGAGGACATTGACATCTTGCGATAAGAATTCTACTTCATCATGTTGATGCTACTGATATTTCATTACGCTTAAGTGATAATACTTTAATTTTTTTCTCTGCAATTGTTCCTGGTGATATATTATTAAAGCCTGAGGTGTAAATAAAATCCCAACAATAGTACTGCCAAGTGTTCGCCGGGTTTCATAATTTTATGAAGTCGGCCATTTTTTTAGTTAAATTCATTGCAAAAACAGATAAAATGCTAAAACTTATGTGCTCCTTTGTGGTTATTCAGGATATCCATATAATTGACCCTTAAAATAAATTTAGCGAGCAGATATCCTGCAATCATTGATCGCTAGCACCATGTCCATCTTATCTTTCACATGAAGCAAAATTGTGCTGAAGGCTGAGGGACAGACCATCTTGCGATAAGCATCTACTTCATCATGTTGATGCTATGATATTTCACTTAAGCTTAAGTGATAATACCTTTAATTTTTTCTCGGCAATGTTCCTGGGACTTATATTATTAAAGGCCTGAGGGTTTGTAATAACAATCCCAACAATAGTACTGCCAAGTGTTCGCCGGGTTTCCATAATTTTATGAAAGTCGGCCATTTTTTTTTTAGTTAACTTCCTGCAAAACAGATAAAATGCTATAAAACTTATGTGCTCCTGTGTGGTTATTCAGGATACCTAAATTGACCCTTTAAAATAAATTTAGCGAGCAGAGATCCTGCCATCATTGATCGCCTACACCATGTCCATCTTCTCTTTCACATGAAGCCAAAATGTCTGAGGCTGAGGACATTGCATCGGTGATAAGGATTTCTACTTAACATGTTGATGCTAATATTTCATTTCACCGAAGCTGATAAAACTTTAATGATTTTTCTCGGCAATTGTTTAGAGAGGAATGAGAGTAGAAGATGTAGGCCTGAAGACTAACTGCCAAAAACATTGCATAAAAAACAGATAAAGGCCTACTTAAAATTATTTTTTGATGATTACTTTCAATCAACACCAATGCATCATTCAATCAACTTAAAAAAAAAACACATTTGCGTCGATTTTGAAATATTTTTTTAACGTTAAAGTATCGTAGTCATAATATCCAGCCTCTCAGTCAAAAGAGACCGTTAACATCCATTCATATTGTATATAGGTATATTTCCAATTTGAAACATTGCATTCGTTTACTAACAAACAAGAGAAACTTCGCTTTAATTTTACGAGAAAATATTTTTTTTTTTTTTTTTTTTTTTTTTTTTTTTTTTTTTTTTTATTAGCGATCGGTCCTATAATCGCTATTTTGCGAACAACGGTAGCGATTGCTTCCTCGAATAAACCTTAGGTAGTCACGTTGCATTATTATGTTGGGGGGGGGGGGTCTAGGGAGTGCGGCTGGGAGTTTGAACCACTAACTCCGAAAATATACCAAAAATGACAGATTTGCTCCCCAGCCCTTATACCTTAAAGTCATTGAACCACTCGTCTACTTAATTGCCTGTGACATTAACTTACTTTCTTCTAATACCTGTGTGCTTAATGATAGATGGACCACCAACATTCAACTTTACACTATTTGGTGAATCAGTCTGTGGATATGAATTTTACTACCGGGGGTTCTAAACTTTGGTTTGGGTAGGGACGTGCCTCCGTTGTATCGGGAAGTAGGAGTAGGGACCCGTAGCTATACCAATACCATTTTTTGCCAAAAAAGGGACCGATAGCATTTACCAGAGATGCCATTTGTGGGCAAATTTAACTCAAATTTACCATTATTCACCGCAAAATTTTGCATTTTAAGCCAAATTTGGATAATTCTGGCCTTCAGATGAGGAAAATTGACTATTTTCCACAATTTGGAAAACCATTATGGTTTCCGATTGAGAAGAAAATTATGACTAATTTTCCAACAAAGTTCAGAAAATTTTGAAAAAAAACACCACCAAACGACCCCTTGCTATATCCAAAATTTGCATGAAAAAGGGGTCATGATATACAGAAGGCTGAAAATGGGACCGGAGTGGTCTGTGGTATTTTTCGTCTGTATGGTCATTTGTGTTGATTGAACCCCCCGGGGCTATATTAGGGGGAAGATTTTGAAAGAAAATGAGCAACAAAAATAGCATGACCCTGGAGGCCGGACTTGCTTTGATGGAGGTTTTAGGCGTAGCTCCAGAAGCTGAGAGAAGAAAGTAACAGTTAAAGTAGTTGAGCCATTCTGGCAGCATATTTTTCACATTTGTGGTTGCATGCATTCTTCAGCGTGATTGACCACTGGAAAACATAGTTGCAACAGAAATGCAACCCTCTCTTTACACCAATTTTCAAGAAAAAAAGACGTCGATCATTATACCACCTGTGGCTGATCATGTGAAAACCCTTCTCGGTCCGCACTCTCCCGTACACTCTTTTCCACCAAGTAAGAACCCCGTCCCCCCGATTTGTCTCAACTACATGTATTATTCTTTATCAATCACCGTACACCATCCAACCCTCAACTCATTAACAGTCAAACGTGTCACGAGATTAACCAATACGTAGACATTATTAAGGTGCTTAAAGACCAGTGGCGTCGTAAACAGCGGGGGGGGGGGCAAACATGCCCCACCATGACGACTTGTGGCCTGGGAAAAAATTTTGCAAAAATCATGCTAAATCAGCCGTTTTTTGCCTCTGGACCGGGAAAAAAGTGGCCTTTTGACCCCATGACGAGGGAAAATTTCCCAAAAACTGGCAATTGGCCCCTCAGAGCGGGCAGGCCGAATACGCCACTGGTAAAGGACTTACCACAATGTTCACACAAAACTCGTACCATTCCTCCTTCAGTACGTCTCATTTTGTCACGTACATCTAGTTTATATCAAACTTGAAGAAGGGAATATCAGTACAAACATGACAAATACAAACAAGTTTCACCGTCACTGCCTTGACATACACTCATAAATCAAGTTACCTCTGACAGCTTTAACGTTCGGTCCATCCTCGACGATTCCGGTGATGTTTTTGATTGAGATGATTTGTTTTTGAAGAGGCATTTTGCTGTAGGTCCGGTAGAGAAAAGAAACTCGACAACATTGACACCTACCATGACTGAAAGGCCCTTAATCATAAACATTTGAATTACGGTAATGGCCCTTTTTTATATATTACATATAAAACGATAGGTCCGCTCATTTTTCTAAGGTTGAAGTATTGTCAGAACTTAATTGTCTGCAGTTGTGTATTTAGACTGACAGGGTTCAAATGTTTAATTGGACAGTTAGGTAATTTTTACCTTTTCTTTCATGGCCAAAAGGGCTAACTAGAGATAGGTCCTGTTACCTTTGAAAAGGGTCATCCTGCAAAACCAATGAACTATAAACATTACGTTTTTTTCTTTTAAATGTTGAGCCTAAATAATGCTTAAAAATACTTTTTTAAAGTTCCCCAATAATGATATTGGTTTTGCGGGATGGCCCTATTCAAGGCAAATGGCCTATCTGATTTAGGACCTTTTGCCATGAAGGAGCCGAGGTATGGTGCGTACTTTATTTTGGTATCAAGGGAAAGAGAATGGCCATAGCTGTCCACTGGTTATCGGGTGGCCTGATATAACGAATTCTCGAGCGGGGAACTCCTGTGTAAACCGTGCTCACAAAGGTGAAAAACCTAACCGTGATTTTGTTTTTGTTTTATTTGATTTTTTCGGAGACTTTCTATAACTTATGTACTCTGAACCTTTTAAAAAACCACACAATAATACTGCCCAATATTGAATCACAGACATATTATGAACCTGCAAACACTTCAGAAGGCCCACCATTGATTTATTTGACATTTTCCCTAGGCCATGTATATCTTGTTCAGTTCATGTGATATGCGTTCCTTTGAAATGTTTTCAAAAATAATGAAATTGCAGCTCAAGATTTGCAGTCATAAAAACAACGAAAATTCGTGGGGGTTTGTTTGATTTAACGCTCAATCTAAAGCAAATATGCTCTTAATAAGTCACCCACTTGAGAATGAACGATAGGAAACACGAAAAGAGGGCGTTTATTTTCCTTCTGACTAAACTGTCGTACCTACTCTGAATCAGGACCATGTTGGTATTCGCAGGCGACAGTGTCATGACGAATTGTTATTATACTTTGGGCGATTTTACTCCTCCAGAAGGAATTTTACGAACAGAACGAGAAAGATTCATCCTCTTCAATATAAGCCTAACTTGGAAGACAAGTAAACTCCATTTATCCTGAGTACTAATGATAATATCACCAATCAGTTATGTGTTATAGTACCAGCCAAAGTGGAATGTTTGGTCATTGCTTGCATTCGTAGGTAACGTGAGAGTATTCGAAGATAACGAATTGACTCTAGTTTCGTGGATACCAGGAATTGTTATTTTCAAAGCGGCCATTGAATGTATGCTCGCCGTTTATTGGCAACTTAAATTGAGCATGGATAGACCCAGTGATTCTGGAACATTGATTTTTTAATGGCATTGAAGTTACTTTTGCCACCATTTTACATAATTTGCCTAAAACCAGCTTTACATAATCCTTCTGGGTGCACGAGCCTTTATTAATTGGAAATACCCTTATCTACCAGCCAGTGTGAAGATCAGGAAAAACTAATACTCAGTACGATTGGTACATTGTATTTTGTAGCGTAACAGCAAATACGGTACGAATCAGCCTCTTATGACACAAACAATAGCAAACAGGAAACTTCAACAAGCGTGACAAAATAAAACACTTATATTTTAAAAATCTACGTACTTATACCATTCTTTATTCTTTTGGCAATCTTTCTGCGCAGAGAAGTCGGGGGCGAGGATGTGGCGCAAAGGCCTCCCTTTATTTCAACTTATTGGAGAAATGGCAGCATTCACAATTCTATTATTAATTAAGGGTGGATGTAAAAATTGTGGTGAGTGGATATCCACTCTAATGATCTACACCTTTTAGAAAATGTAAATCAGATAAATCTGTTCTACAGCTGGAAAGGTCACTCAGTTTATTATCAATACATTGCCATATAGTATAACGTGATGTGTTGATAGATACGGAAATGATACCCAAACAGATGCACATCAGATTCAATAAAACACCATTTTAGTCTTACTTCTGACCTTACATCTAATTCTTAAGCACATTATATACTTCCAGGTCGCAGCGAGCGATTATGGTGTGAGCAGCGCAACACTTGATTTTGGGGTCAGAATCGGTTATTGCGCACGCCAGACGCTCGCTGCGCGCGAACTGGTAGTATATCAGGGGCTTTCCGATTTACTCATCTTTTGGCTTAATGTCATCGATTAAGTTGTGCCAAGATCACACTCTGCCAGTTCTTACAAGTCACCGAAACCTTCCTCAATGATTCAACAGATATTTTTGACTGAGGGGTGGAATACCCTATTTGGAAGGGCTAAAAATTAAAAAAATTGAAAATTAAGGGGAAAATACCTTTCTATTATCTTTGTTGTCAACAATCAGAGCATCCGTTAAATAAAAAGTAACGGTTCGAAAATGCAACTTTGCAAATTACAATTTCTAATGACCTATTTCTTATATATTTAACAAAACTAACAAAAAATGTCAAAATGAGCACAAAGACCCCCTCCTAAATCAAGTTGCAAGGGGCTAGTGGCAAAAGTCTGCTTCATCCCATCCATAGTCCAATCATTGTTTTAATTGGGCTTTTCATTCCTCTCTGTAGGACAAATCGTTTTGAGTGATACTGCACACAATATGATGGACATATTGTTAAAATTCACTTTGGAGATATCGGCAATTTAGTATAGAAAAGCTCGATTGTTTTTTTTTTTTTCCCAAAACAAAACGAAAAAGTGTTTTTTTCAACATGTATTACCCTTAAAGTAAAATAAATTCCCGACCCCCTCAATATTGTGTCCTCTTTTGTTCCGAGGTTGGTCATCTTGTTATCTGACCATAGATGTAAGGTTGTGATATAAGTTTTAAGTTTCTTCCCTATATGACTTTTACGAAAAACGATCAGAATTACCCTAGTACACGACCATTGGACACATTGAACAGTTATTACCCGACCCCCTACTGTTTTAGCCCAAGTCTAGTAATACTGTTTATAATAAAAATAATCTCTTTGACCCTTCATACTGAAGTCTTCTGTTTGTTTCCGGTTTGCTCATCTTCTTGTCTGTCATAGATTTATGTTTTCAAGGGTGTTCTATATCCCTTAACTTTCACAAACTTCACCTAAAGCTTAGTATACGACCACCCCAGGATTGGTTTCTCGAAGAAATAAAAAAATTATTTGACCTCTCTGTACTTCAGTCCTGTGACTTATTTCCCCTGATATATAGACGATGGTTAATAAAGAAACATAAAAAAAAAAAAAAAAAAAAAAAAAAAAAAAAAAAAAAATAAAATATAACAATACAAATATTTTTAAATTTTGAATTGCTATTTAATTTTTCTTCCAGTAGTAATAAATAATTTGAAGTGCATGACGCATTAATGTTGGAAAGTCTTACGTCCGTCCTGAAAATGCTAGATTAAGTCTGGAATACTGAAACAATTTAATTTTTATATAAACATTTATTTCATTCTTCTAAACATATATTCCTGCATCGTCTAAGTTTATTGAAATATCGGATAAACAAATCGCTTCGTGTTGTAATGATTACTCTTTACCTCGCAGTAAAAGTCAGAACAAAGTACATATTTGGATTCAAATCAAAGGAGAAAACCAAAGAAGAAAGTAATCCTTGATGTTTTTTTCTGTATTTAACTTTTTTTTCATCCACACAAATGATAACATTTTATGAGAACATCTAGGACAATACTGCTCATACGGATTAGTATACATTGGTAGGTCCATTTTGGTACACCAGAGTACACTGCAACCACTATATGGGTGGACGGCATTGGTGTCAAAAAGGTGTTGCCCATACATCTACTGGATTATAATTTGAACAACGTTGGTTCAACTACCAACAGCCTAACAAATAGGTTTAACCAACAGTTTAGAATTGTATTGAAAGTAATACACCAATATTCAGATTTTTAAGCATAGAATGTTCGCTATCAATTCAAGCAATTATTGGCCATTGAAATACCAAAAGTAGTGACAATTTGTGAATTCGTGATCGCCAAGTAACACCCGAAACGATTTTCAAAAACCGTAAGTTCATTGCACAACGTCAAATGACCCAAAAAAACTGCAGTTTGTAAATATTCAATTCCCCTCCGAAGAAGACAATCATGTTTTAATAGTTTGTTTCACTTTTCAGTCCGAGGTTTTTTAACTAAGGGAGCGCAAAAAATTCTTGCATTTATATTCATATGCTCCATGTTACAATTAATTAGAAATTTGGCGGGGGGCTACTATACTAGGAATGGCTCTCTGGACAAAACCTTACACCGCTTGGCATTCATACGTATATTGAACAACAGCACTATATGAACTGATTGAAAGAAACAAAAATGAGACTCGTAAGAGGCAAGATTATAGTGCTGAGTAATGCGGATGCTAAATCAAAAAAAAAAAAAAGACGGGCACAAGCGAAAAATAACCCTGTGTTCCTCTTGAAATACGACAGGAATCTCATTTGTAATGAATATTCATGTAAAGCGGGGGGAACAAAAAAATCAAGCTTTCAAATTGGTCTTTATCTCATATCGTGCTTTGTTTATAACTAGCAATATGACCTGTTGACACGATCAATCAAAATTGAAACTTGTGCAACTTTCTAAATGGTAACTTATCAGTGTACACTTGTATACACATTCGAAGTTCAGATGTCCAAAATGCACTGCCTAATACTAGGATTAATCTTGTGCTTTGCAAAAAATATTACCAAATCCAGTTATTTGAGATAAATAACAGTCAAGGGTCAAAAGTATACAAAAGGTGATTTTACCTTGAATATCCGAATCGCCACTTACTGTGTCACACTTTGTCATCATAATTCCCCTCCTCCCCACTCCAAGTTCGACATCTTAACTTTCCTGGCACGGATCTGTCTTAAATCTTCTTATTGACTAGTTTGAAAGAAGTATTAAAACATCAGTTTTTTTTAAAACTAAATTCAAGCTTGTATTGACCATTGATAGCTTAGTTCGTAATTGAATAAACGATGATTATTTATAATTTTATGGTATTTGAAGAGAGCATTACAAATAATTGGCAAAAAACTATCAAGTCTTCGTCTTATTAGGGGCGCCTACGGGCGCACCTATTAACTTGGCTTTGGAAACTGTTCCGCCGGTCCGGTAAGTACAAGGGATGCGGCCCCGTCGTAGCGATTTGCGTGCCTTAATTTTCCGTGTTTTGCGGAGCACCGACAGTACCGACAAAAAAGTTAAATTTTATCGCTAGGTTCTATAGGTTCAGAACCAATTACGATACAATTCAAACAAAAACATAGTAACGGACCTATGATGCAAAAATCTCCATAGAACCCCTTCGTTGCCTGAGATAACGGTAG